>JABXWE010015051.1:0-66437 GCA_014611495.1 Limonius californicus | reverse complement strand
GTGGCGAGTCATACGTAGGAGAAACCAAAAGACCGTTGGAAGTGAGGCTAAAAGAGCACCAAATCCGGACCCAAAGAGGAGAAACATCGAAGTCCGGCATCGCACAACACTACTGGGACAAGCAACACCGTATGAAATGGTCTGAAGCCAAGATCATACACAAAGAAGAGCACTGGCTTAAAAGAAAGTTCAAGGAAGCAGCATTCATCAACAGCAACAAGAAAGTCTTCAGCCAGCCAAGTGTAGAAATCGGCAACGTGTGGAAACCGCTTATTGAGCGCATCAGTGGACTCAAATTACATTAGTGTTTTTGTTCCGCATGGTTTAACTTCGCACGCTTGATCGCTTCACTAATCATGTCTTTAGTATATAACCTATAGTAGTCTCTAAGTTTGTTAGTATTCACCTGATGACGACTGTAGATACCTAACAGTCGAAACGTTGTGTAATTACTGTGTTTTTAAAAATAAAGACAATGGAAGTCCAAACTACTGATTTTATTTCTTCCACAAACACATGTATCATGGTGGTTATATGAAAATGTAATTTATTATAAGTAAGTAATATTTGTTTAAAAATGTGTGTTTACACCTTTCATTATTGATTTTTGACAAATTATTATACAGAAGTTTAGCACTTTATCTTATTAGATATTAATAATAAATTTATGCTTGTTAGTTTTGAAAAAGCTAATTAATTAGCGAAACGTAAACTGAAAAAATTTAAAAAAATTTTTAAAATGTTTGTAAAATTTTTTATTGGTTCCTTTATTTAATATGTTTTCACAATGTACTAAATTATTGTAACTAAAAATAAAACATTGTGATATTTGGATGAATTGATCTTAATAAAAAATAATTATAAATAGGTAATTAACAGCCGTGACATTAAAAATTTATATTTTAAAACTTGATGTTAATATCTCGTAATATGCAAGATATTCAAACAATGATGACAGACCTAAACGAAAAATCTATAAAGTGGGGTTGAATATGGGTGGAAGGCATACAAATGATTAATATAGTTCTAATAATTTTGCTTCTGAGATTAATGTTCTTACGTTATACGTATGCATCTTAACGTTTCTACTTGTTGTTCTCATCAAGTTCCCTTACTCTCGGCTGCTTAGTGATTTCGTTTTCTATTGGGACATTCACCTAATCTCAAGCAGAGTTGTTCTGCTTATCGGAGTTTATCGCTAGAAGATGAGAGGAGAGTTGAAGTGGAGAGGCCATGGCAGCATATCTTGACCTCGTTCTTGTATTGCGCTTCACACTCCCTTGAATCCCTTCATTGTAATACAATTAAAGAAAAAGTATACCGAACCCCGATAGTAAATGAGTCTGATATACAAAATACAATAATCAACGCGTGTACATCGCTTACACGTGACACGCTTGCTCACGTCTGAAGATCGTTTTAGAAAATGTGTAGAAGGGAATCGGCAATTTTGAATGTTTACCGAATTAAATAATTTTTTTTGTCTTCCACTTGTTTAGTTTTTACCATAGCACGGTAGCCCAACATTGGTGCTTTCTTCGTTAAATACTAATATAATAATTATTAGTAACAGTGTCAATTACTACAGTAAGTAGCTTCACTGAAAGTAACTATGAGCCATTTATATGCTCTACAGAATTCAACAATTTCAGGTGCTGCTATTCATGTAGGTTGGGTTTTTGCTTTTTTAAACCACACTAATGATATGTGTGGTAGTAGATCAGTTGGTAGAGCGCTCGCTTTCTGAATAAAACGTTGATTCTGGCTTGGGTTCGAAACCTAAGCAGAACTATGCAGATTTATAAAAATCTTGTCTGCAACCCACCACACACAATTTCCCAATTCGGCTTGCAACCGTGGGATCTTAACGATTCGACGTTAAACTGTAGGTCCCCCGTGTTTCTACCTTAGCGCCGAGGAGAAACACGTGGCAGAGAAGAGGCCGATGCCCAGCAGTAGGACGGAAAGGCTGTTGATGATGAATGATATGTAAATATTAATAAAATAAAATAAAGTAACAGTTACTTACACGTAGGTACAATAAACAACGAATTAAACAAATTTACACGAAATGAAGAATAACGATCCCCACTGTACAAATTGCCAAAAACACGAGTAAGTACACCGGAGGAATGCTCTGCTGGATCCTCGTGGGGAGATTATAAAGGAGTCGCCCCTCGTGGTGCGGGGACAGATTACTGTCGGTTTCTTAAAAATGTTGCTTCTACCAAACGCAGCACTGCACAGTACTTATGGAATCCTGTTGTTCAACATCCGGTAGTTCTGTAGAAGGTCTGCCATTTTGTCTAATATCCGGTAGTTTTGTCGGAGGTCTGTGAAAAATTCACAGAAAGCATAGCTACATCACCCCCTTACTACTGATGATGTCACGATGTTAGGTTCCGGCGCGGAAGTATCTGGGAACTGTATACATATACGGTAGGATCTAGTGGTTGTAGGATCCGGATGCGTTCGGGTTCCCGGAGGACTATCCGTCGAGGCGGACGTTGATGGCATTGCTTTTTTCGTAATTCTTGACGGAGGTGTCTCGTATGAGGGGACTAACTCGTCAGTGACAATGACCCCTGGTTTTAACCAGTCAGTGGATACCGCTGCGATCTTTCTACAGAAGTTGAAGACGAAAGTTTCTTCTCCTCACTCGAAATAGCCTATTACATGGGGGGTTGTAACCGTTAGCGCACCGCGTCGTTTCGAATGAAAACATGCGTATATGATTTTAGGCCCTAGAAAACGACGATTTTGTGTTTGCCATGATGTTGTGCAAGTGTAGGTCTCACGAAATGGATATATTCTCATAGTATGACGAAATATGCGGTATGGTCCTCTTTGCTTGGTATGAAAAATTCTCCAGGAAGACAAGTGTTTTCACCATAAACCATTTCAACTACTTTAGCATTGAGGTCTGCTTTGAGGGCTGTCCGTATTCCAAGAAGTACGGTAGGAACGGACTCAATCTATCTCGTATCGGTGTGGCATTCAATAGCTGATTTCAGTCATCGATGAAATCGTTCCACTAATCCATTTCTGAAGGATGATAGACTGTAGTTTTGGATACGTTTTGTTCCTGTGGGTATAGATATGGCCCAAAATAAATTTGAATTGAATTGTCGACCCGGTCCGTAGCAACTCGAAATAGCATTCCGAATCTTGCTATCCAGTTAAAGAAGAATGTTGTTGCAGCTGTTTCTGCTGTGACGTCGGGTACAGGTACGGCTTGCGGCCATCTGCTGAATAAGTAGATGCATGTTAGGCAGTATGTGTTACCCAGTGAAGAAGGAAGGAGAGCTACCAGGTCGAGAAGTACAATGTTCGAATCTGGAGGACGGCGTGGCAAACGTTGCCGTGGGTGATGATACATGCCGAGATATTTTTTACAGTTGGCACGGATTACATTGTTTGCTGCATGTCCTACAATCCTTATTAATTGAAAGCGTCAAATACATTTGCTGTTGATTAATTTAGTCGTGGCTTTAATCTCGGGATGCGACACCAGCACTAGCTTTTGGAATCCCTTTATTCAGCAGAAGGTCTGTCTTTTTGACTAACATCCAGTAGTTTTGTCAACGGTCTGCGAAAGATTCACAGGAAGCGTAGCGATAGATTACTTCATCTACCTTTAAGGCGTTACGACTTAACTGGCCCTCCCTGCATAACTAAAATATTTTTGTATTCTTTTTTTCGCAATTTAGATTTAATGTAATATTGTCATGAAGAAATAGGGTAAAAGTATAAATATAAATTAGCTTTTTTAAGCAAATCAGTATTCTGATCGGTCGTAATTCCAGTAGTCACAATTTTATGATAATGGGCCATTCCGTGAGGAAATATTTGAGTATTTCTTGTTTATTTAATGCGTTTTACTTGTACAGCACCGCTATTTCTATGGAAATCAGGAAGTGTAGATCTTGTTTCATTTCACTCGTCATTAAGTAAATATATTCCTACATTTATTCCTAACAAGTATTATGTAATTTAGATATCTTTCTCTTTTAGTTTATAAACCTCCTGTTGGTTTGTTGCAAAGTTTTTTTATTTCATTTTTGTTTTCACTGCGCCAGCTTTTTCAATTTAGATATGAACAAAGGCACGTACCAAATTTTGCAAATAATGCATGTTCTAAGACTTAATGGCAATTTTTTATCATATTTAGACGGCTAACGTTGCTGTGTATTTGCACTTTGAAAAACGAACTAATCTAGAATTTCTAGATGTAAGTTTTCTTAATCTACAGAAGACACTTCGCTACTTTTTTAAAAAATCAAATTCTGATCTTAAATAGTTCTATAGAGTTATTTTCCTCACTAGACACAATAAGCAGCCGCAAGTCCATTTTACGACGAAAGTGAAAAAGTTCTTCTTTTTCCATATTTTTAAAAAGCTAATGTATATTTCGTATTACACAGGAAAATCTGTAGCCACGAAACAGGAATACAATGCTGTCATCATCATCATCATCATCAACAGCCTTTCCGTCCCACTGCTGGGCATCGGCCTCTTCTCTGCCACGTGTTTCTCCTCAGCGCTAAGTTAGAAACACGGGGGACCTACAGTTTAACGTCGAATCCGAACGACAGAAATTCCAGAGAAGGATTTTAGCATTAAGATCCCACGGTTGCAAGCCGAATTGGGAAATTGTGTGAGGTGGGTTGCTGGCTAGATTTTTATAAATCTGCATAGTTCTGCTTGGGTTTCGAACCCAAGCCAGAATCGACATTTTATTCAGAAAGCGAGCGCTCTACCAACTGAGCTACCACCACACACAATGCTGTAATTAAAATTAATTAATAATTACCTCACCATTCTACAACTGAAATAATTACAGGATCAAAGCCTAAACTTGGAGCTTGAAGTGTAAATTTTATATAGAAAATAAAGAAAATGTAGCGCTCGAAGAAGGAAATATTTGGTGTCACGATAAATTAATTTTCACCTGAATCGTTCAATATTTGCTGATATTTAACACCGGTAAATATATTCAAGTGCCGAGAGCGTCGTGAATTAAATGATTGTAACTTTACGAAACGAGAAAATTTTGGTGCAATTACTTTAAATACTTTTATTATTCTGTCTCGTTTCTTTCTTAAAGGTCAACTAAGGGATTAGCAGAATCGACAAATATGTGCTGAAAACAACGCGTACTCAGAAACTGCAATATACACTGGAATCTATAAGAAAATTATAACATATTTCAGGAATATTGTGCAACCTCGTGTGTTGTACACAAGGTGGCCCACCGAAGTAGTGCGATTTGTGACACTAAACCGGAATTCTTCGAAAAACGCCTGAACATTTTATATTAATTTGCCTGGGTGACATATAATACGGCTATTTCCGTTCACCTATGTTCAACCCCAAAATTGGGGTAACTTTTACCCTAACAATGTTGAATGGCAAGGGGTATCAAAAGACACACCATTTGAAAGCTCGATGAGTTTACTTTACAGTAGTGTTTTTCATTTTAGATTCCGAGCACTAGTTTTCGCAGAAATGCAATTCACAGTTTCAAGGAAGTAAATGTCTTGCTTCATTTATTGAATGACTAGATGGTATTGGTTGATTGTATGTTGGCGTAAATATTTGAACGTTTCTTTTACAACAACGTCACGCCATATTTCGCAGTTCTCGTGTTTTCCTTGAATATTTAAAATGACTTATTAGATTTCAGAAAGAGTTGAAATAAATGCGCGTGTCTTCAGCAACAGTGACTACGCCAGCAAGGTGCCAAATTGTTCAACCAACAACATGCAGAGGGACCGTGTATGTCTCAATTAAAAGCAAAATGCTACAAATCTGGTAAGAAATGATGTAGTGAAAATCGCGGTTTGGGCCACGTTGTTGTCGATCCTACGTAGAGCACACGGCAAATGGCTATTATATCGGGTATTAATCGGATCAGTATTCAACGAACTTTAAAGCACTATGCGTTTTATCTCTACGAGATTCATTTGTTACAAGTACTAAATGAACACGACTTTGACCGTCGTTTGCAATTTTATGCGAGTATAAGTAAACGGGCAATAAATAATCCAAATTTTCCTTCTGAGGTTTTTCGACGAATGCACTTTTTTCCTAAATGGAACAGTCAATCGCGATAATTGGCGCGGTTTGTCAGATTCTTATCCGAGTTTATTTCACAGAACACATACTCAATACCTCGAAAAATCAAATACTTGGGCTGATAGTTGTGGTGATCTCAGGTTGGACTCTTTCTCCTACAGATAATTTGACTGGAGAGACGAAATATGTGCATTTGCTACCCGATAACATAGGTTCGATGTTAACTGATATCATAGAGAATGATGATCATTACCTCAAAGATCATTTATAATAGGGCGGAGCTTCTCCTGATTGTTCGAGAGTATTTGGATAGAAGGTTTCCGGATCGGAGGAAGAAGTGCTGTTAAATGTCCCGCAAGGTCGCTAGAATTGTCACCGCTAGATTTTTTTTGCCGCGTGATTTCAAGAGTAAAATTTACGCAACCCAACCCGATTTTTTACTAGATTCAACGTATAATCAGCGAATGTCGTTTCATCACTTCACAAATGCTACAGAATCTGCGACGACAATTTGATTAAAATCTTTGTTACTGTATGGACTCTGGTGATGTTCATTTAGAATAGTTACTCCCTTGAAACTTTGGACTGCATTTTCGGGAGAACTAATATTCGGAATCCAAACATAAGCTTTTCAAATGGCATGTCTTCTGATACCCCTATTTAAATTTTTAGGGTGAAAGTCACTCCAAATTGGGGTTAAAGATAGATGACCTGAAATAGCCGTATTACATGTCCCCGTGGCAAATTAATTTGATCTGGTAGGGCGTGCTTACGAAGAATTGAGGTTCAGTGTCTCAAAACACGCCTGTTTTGTTTTCGGTGGACTACCCTGTATCTAAAAGTGTGAGTTGCGCTGGTTTTTTAATACATTCTTCTACCGAATGTAATTGCCATAAAACGCTGTAAAAATGTAAAATGCTGTAGCTGTACGAGTGCGAAGGGCTTGCAACAGAAGACAACGGTTTTTACCTCCAGTAGGTTTTCTGTTTCTACCACCACCGAGACGTCAGGTGATAAACCCGGTCTCCCTGTGACGCGTTCAGAGCTACCACACAGTTCCATCTGCAATCCACAATTGTTGAGTCGCGTATTACTGCGATCGCTCTTCTTCTAGCAAAGTACCGCTCGGACAACCTATATTGGCGTTAACTGCCTTCTCATTTGCCGTACAACTTGATTCTGTTCACCCATAATGTTAACAAGCACTTTTACAGTTAATAGCAAGTAAACTAGCATGTAATAATAATATGCACACTACTTTGCTTTTTGGCACATTATATACAAATGGATAACGATAACGGATAGGCGTACATATAGCAAGTTTTATTAAGATCCTTAAACCGAAACTAAATAAAAATATACTTTGAGAAAATGATTACTATTTCATTTGAGTATTGTATATTAACCATAAAATGATGTAAGGTGGTGTAAGTTGTGTAACTTGTACATTCGCGAAACTGCTTATTAAGCACGTAAAAGCTAACCGCTTTTGGAGCAAGAACTGATCTAAACGAAACTTCGCTTGGGACGTTGTTATGTTCGTTTAGTCTTGCCGCTTCTAAGGAATTAAAATTCTATTTTAATTGCCGTTCTTAAGTTGATTGTTATTTTATTATTTTTTAAAGTTTGAGTTGTTGGAGGTCACTTTGGCAAAGCCTTTGAAAGTTCCCTATGCTGGATTTGCCGATCGAAAACAATTCTTGGAATTCTTTGTTGACAGGATGGCCGGAAGTCGCACATGTTAAATTGTTCCAGAATTCTTGCACCATATTTCGCAATGTGGTGAAATATTTTCGGCCGATGCATTTTGGCTTTGCGTTTTTTTCTTCAGTCGATTTTCCAACTTCGGTCGATACCATTTAGGGGACCGTTGATATATGAAGGGAAAAAGTGAACGCGAGCCCCTGGGAGCGAACTGACGTGCTTTCTTTTGGGTTGTGAGCAGCTACCTTCTGCTAAACAAACATATCGTTTCGTTTTTTGCCTTAGGCAAAAGAATCTTCGACTTGTGTCGGATTAAAAATATTAGCAGACTGTCAGCTTTTTGCAAAGACAATTCGGTGAAATTGTTCTCTCAACTTGTGTCGGATTCAAGCTTACAACCCTGTGGAAGTCCTTTTCGAGCCCTTACGACTGATCCTCCCGTACAGCGGCGGAGATCTTGGCATCTGAAGTTCCAGTCTCTTCCTCTCTCTCGTCGATAAAAAAGTCCTGGCCCGTAGCGTTATCTTCATTCGATCCAGCCTTCAGGGGCGTGCCAGCGAATTTTTCCTGCTTCCCGAAGATCTTAGAACACCCCAGTTGTGTCTCTATCTACTCCCTACCGAACAAACACTAAGGTAGGAAAATTTGTAATTGTGATGTGAAAACTTTTTCCGAGTTTCATTTTCATGTTTCAAGTGCTGATCATTTATTTTTTGATGCGACATAAACCGCGACCTTCAGTCGCCAGTTGTCATTTTCTTTTTTGTTAACCTTCCAGTAGTCGCACCTTTTATCTGGACACCAGTAGTCGCAGTAGGTCTCTCAGACCCCTTGGTATTCTGATTTTTCACACTCATACTAAATGAAAAATATTGCTCATTACTGAATATATTTGTTTATTAGGATAATAAAACACATTCGTCACAAGATTTTAACTTCTAACTTTATTTGAAAATTCACAAAATAATAACAAAGCAAAGTGTACATTTCTTGACATTATCTTAATATTTTTTATTTTTTCAAATATTACTTTAAAAATGTCATATGTCATTATTGAAATAACGAAAATAAAGTTCATTTAGTGTAAAAAAAGAATCAAATGATTTTAATCAGCTCAACCATCACCATCACCATCAATATGTTTTTACTTACAAGGACATCTCGCTGGACTCACGTTTACTCATTTTTTTACAGCAATCTTGGCAAACAACTATGGAATGTTCCAAAAACAAGTATATTTTACATTTTACACAATAATATCTTACACCTATATTGAATTATTATTTATTTATAATTATTATATAGGTTCACCATCGTCATCAAGTACCTCCTCGTCAGTGTTGGGTAGTATCTAGACTGGATCTAGATCCACTATGTGGATCTAGTATCTGGATCTAGATTCTTTTTACACGAGGATCTTGTATCTGTATCTAGATCATAATTTTCTGGATCTTTCATCGTTAGATCCAAAGATCCGCTACAATTTATTTCTTGATTTTTCTTTTGTGAACTTTAAAAACGCATTGAGTAATGATTCCTATATATTTAAAGTATGTTTATGTATTTTAGGAAATGTCTTCTATTCTTCTTTAGTAAAATAAATTATGTACGTACGTGTTTCCAGGAAGATTGCAGTTGGGTTTTACCTACCCATTATGCACTAAGCGTACATGTATTTGAACAATTGTGCAGACGCAGACAGACGCCTGGAATTTCCTGTCCCTCAAATGTACCTGTTGCGAGGTAGCAAAAATACTTTAGTTATTTTATTACTTATTAGGCAGACTAGGTAAAGCAAGAATTTTTCGGTATTTGCGTCACTGCTGTCATTGGGGGTAGAAGGATTTCAGGCATCCGATATTCTTTTTTTAAAAGATCACATTTTTTTCTTACAAAACTTATAACAGTTGCAATAAACATTTTACAAAATGAAAAAACCTGTCACTTAGGAACTGTTTTACCAACACTTTTTAAAATTAAAAATCATTGGAAGCTATGCTGGAATTACAATTCTCTTCAAAATTAAGAGAATATTTGCTAAATGGACTTCAAAAACGTTTTGCAAGTATAACGGATATAGAAAGCTCCGACAGTCGTCCATACTTCTTGGCTACAATTTCCAATCCAAAATTGTTAAACTAAGGTGGTTGGAAATTACTTCGTTTAAAGATGATTCTGAATTCTGCAAAAGTGTATTGAAGCGAAAACTAGAAGAGTTACAGTTAGAACTGTTAGGAGGATCTGAAGAAGATTATAATGAAACAACAGAAAGTCACGTAAATTCCGAAAAAGAAAATTCCTATCATGAGGAATTCTTTGATTTTTTAAAAATAAATAATACGCAAGTACAAACGTCTACATTGCAGTGTACAAACTATTTTGAGGATCCCGATAACAGTTACATTCAATTAAATAAGTATCCGATAATAAAAGAAATTTTCCTTAAATTTAATTGCATACTGCCTTCTTCTGTCTCCGGCGAAAGAATATTTAGTACCTACGGGTGGACAAATTGTAACCCCTCGCAGAAATAGGTTAAATGACGAAATTTTCGAAATGTTGTTAATTTTAAAAGAAAATAAAATAAAATTCGAGAATTAGAATTATGTAACTTTATAGTTAACAAAGTAACTTTTAGTGTAGGGTAGCGTATTATTATTGTATTGTAACTTGTAAGTAGTGTAAGTTTGTAGTAAAGTTTTTTTCTCGTTAACTATATATTTATTTTCTTATGTTACTGTCCAAGTATCCAGTGGCGCTGTCCATATCTCTGGAATCTCTAAAAATTAAAAGAACACCCCTGACACGTTCGAAATGCGAAAGCATCTATAAAGGATCTAGATACTTTGTTAAGGATCTTGGATCTTGATCTAGATCCATTTTTAGGTTTGGATCTTTGATCTGGATCTACATCATATTTTTTAAATGTATCTGGATCTGTATCTAGAGATCCCTAATTATAGGATCTTACCCAACAATGCTCCTCGTCTGTCGAAATTTCATCGAACAAACGCAAAAGACGAGCTTGTACCGCTTGGTAACTGGACAGTTTAGTTTTCTTCAGAAAAAAAAATTGAAAGTTGAAAGAAAGCAAAGCAGAAGTTCAACTTTCTTACCTAATAAAATAATGTAACAGATAAACCGTTGGATAACACACAAACACCGTTAGTAGTCGCAGGGGGTCTCTCAGAACTACAAAGGTGATAAATCTCGAAAGAATACACCTAAACTACTGCGCATTCGTATGAGCATAAAAGGTACCAAAAACGACGGAGCGTAAGATCAAAAAATTACAGAGCTGAAATAAGAATTTTCAGATCTGTGAGACCCCGTGCGACTACTGGAAGGTTAACTGTAAAATACAATTATAAGTTATAATTTTTGTACACTCAGGTGTCACTGGCTGTGTAGCTCTGTTCTAAGAAATTAAATGCCGTAAGCCAGGGACGGGAGCCTCAGTTCAAACGTTCCAACAAAATCTTGTATTAAACTATATATAATTATTTTCAATGTAGTCTTTGTTTTTGTATTGTCGCCAATTTCAAATAGAATTATATGTGTCTTAAAAATTTAGTACATCTTTTATTTTTGTGTATATTTACTTTATTGTGTGCATGAACTTTGTAAGCTTTAAATACAGGATGAGGCATAATAAAGATGAGTTCGATTCCCGTAAGCCGCTGGCTTCTCGGTGTTCCACGAGAACTGGTAATCTGCTGTGATTTGGAAGGTGACGTCCGCTAATTTTGACCTACCCTGTACACAACCAGGAAGATTTACCTCCAGTAAGCTGTTTCTGGGAACCACCCTACTTCTCTGAGTTTAACCGAAGGCCTTTTTCCACTTATCCTGTTGCGGGTCGACGAAAAAGCTCGTTTGGCCCGTAACATCGTACTGGTTCGATACATAAATTAAATTTAGCATTCCTGAGGCTCCAGGTATTGTGGCATCGGAGTATCTTCTTCGGCGATCTTACGTTATTATCGTTTACAACAAGGGACTTTAAATTGCTACCCTAAACACTTTACATGTGCAATAATTACTCTCAGAGGCTATGTCCTCATTTACCACCTTAGTGCTAAAGGCCGTAAAAGCTTCCAGAAAGTAATAATTAATGTTATAATTGCACTGCAGAGGAATCTCATTAATTTAAATTCTTTCGCGAATCGTTTAAGCAATTAGATTTTTGTAATTATATTTTATGAAGATTAAGCTCTTATTATTAATGTCTGCTTGGTGATAATTTTATTCCATTTGATTACCTCAAATTTATGTATACGCAAATTGTATTTGATTTAGGAACGGGTTCTGCCACTCCTATGTTGCTGTCTAGTAGAGTTGACAGTAATATTCAATTACGTTTAATATCCTTTTAGTAGTACAAGCAAAGAAGCAATAGTTTTATACGTTTCTCTGTTAATGTAAAGCGTTCTAACGGATTCCAAGGAACATATTTGTTAGAAAATATACTAACTACACATTCTCATGGATTTATATACTTATTAGTAATTGGATTTTTCACTATGATAATGCCTCCACGGCCTGGTTCAATTTCTGGCTTTGGGTGCTTTGTTGAGACTCAGTGGTGGAGAAAATAAATTCACCTGATGTTAAAGCAGCAGGGCATTCGTTTGGTGTCCATTTTAATACGGAATGTATGTTAATATTCGATTACGAACTAAATCCCGCGGCAGTTCTAGAATGTGGTAAGCCAGGGCAAAAGTAACTTTTCATAATGGCTGACTACATTTGCATTAAATCAAATGATAACGATATAACCAGTCTACTTTTCCCCTTATCTGTATATAAATTCCTTTATGACAAAATACAATACAATGTTGCAACAAGGTTTCTTCACAAACAATATTTGTACTAGATTAGTTAGCAGATACACATATTTACAAAGTACTTCATTTACTAATTGTTTCTTGCCTTACTGCGTTGAAATTCATATTTATATTTTAATAATATCTGAATATCAACAGGATTTATTTGTTTCTTGTGCTATAGGTGTGTTATACGTATTTCGACATGCAAAATGTCATTTTCAAAAGCATAAATTATTGTAAACGTTTGTAGTTAGGGTAATAGCACACTGGATCTTGGTTTCGGATTTGGCTCTGGTCTCCTGTTCCAAAACTTCGGGGCTCGAGGGGTCACGAAGCGCAATATGTGGCAGCTATCCTGCTGCTGCCACTTAGCCTCTCTAACCCAAGTGCCAACTTTCACCTCCAAGTGGTGAGCCCTGGTAAGCCGAGCAACCCTGCAGAAGATTGGGTAAACAACCCCAGTGGGAAACAGGGTCGGTGATCAGATGAGAGCGGCATACTTGGGGCGACCGGTCACCTTCTCAAGTAAAGATTACACTCACATTACTACAGCAACTGCAGTGTAATGGATTATAAGATGGTCAAACAATAATATGTACTCCCTTTACTAAGAGCCAACAAATTAAATTAATAACAATAATGGATACGCCACAAAGAAAAGCCTCGGATAGATTAAGGACAGACTTACCTGATGATGACCGCAAACGGATAAAGGAAATGCCATTGGGAATAACAGATGGTTTAAATATAGGTACTTGGAATGTACGTGGTCTGGGGAATAAATTAGACGAGCTATAAAAAAAATAGAAAAACTAAAAATAGACATAGCTCTAATAATCGAAACTAAGAACAAATTGAAGGGAACCCAAGGCCTAAAAAAATATATCCAAATTTATAATGGAGTAAGACAAGACACAAGAGCCGCAGCAGGTGTCGCAATATTAATAAATAAGAAATGGACAGAAAAGATTAAATCATATGAACGGATTGACGAAAGAATAATTGGTATAAGATGCTGTATAGAGAGAGGATACCTAACTATGATATGTGTATACGTCCCGGAAGAAGAGAGAAGAGACGAGAAAGAAATATATACCTGGATGACATCATCGTGGTAAGTAAAACATTTTCAGACCATTTGACCCACCTGAGGACCGTATTTCATCGGTTACGAGAAGCTGGTCTCCAGTTACAGCCAGAGAAGTGTGAATTTTGTAGAACAGAATTGAAATATCTGGGCCACCAAGTCAACAGTAAAGGTATCCAGACCGATCCGGAAAAAATTGAAGCAATCCTTCAGGTGGAGCGGCCCGCCAATGTAAAAGCGGTGCGTCGTTTCCTTGGGATGGCGTCGTGGTACCGGAAGTTCGTCCCGGGGTTCTCCCAGACCACCGGACCGTTGACAGAACTCCTACGGAAGAATACAAAGTTCAGCTGGGGTCCAAAACAGGAAGAAGCCTTCACCGTGTTGAAAAGGGCCCTCACCACGACACCCGTTCTGGCCTGTCCCGATTTTGCTGTACCCTTCGTCCTGCAGACCGACGCGAGCAACACAGGTTTGGGAGCTGTCCTCACCCAGGTACAAGATGGCGACGAGAGGGTCATCGCGTATGCTAGCAGGACGCTGTCACCTGCAGAGAAGAATTATTCAGCCACAGAATTGGAATGTCTTAGTGTGGTATGGGCCGTTCGGAAATTGAAAGGATACCTGGAGGGTTATCGTTTCACGGTGGTAAGTGATCACCGAAGCTTACGATGGTTGCAATCGCTACCTAATCCCACTGGACGATTAATGCGGTGGTCGTTAGAATTGCAACATTACGATTTTGAAATCGTGTACCGAAAAGGGTCGCTAAATAAGGTAGCAGATGCCTTATCCCGTGCACAGGAAAGTGCCCAACTAACCCAGGCTATCGTTAGTCCGTTAGCTGCAATCCACCCCGAAGAAGATTGCCCATGGTATCAAAGGATGTTGGCCAACCTCCAAAATGAACCGGAGAACTTCACCGAGTATAAGCTGGAAAATAATAAGTTATTTAAATGTTTTCCAAACACTTCAGCTCAACTTACAGAAGGGTTCCATCCAATGTGGAAGCTATGTGTTGCCAGGCCTCAAAGGAAAGCCGTGATGGAGGAGTGCCATGACCAAGCCGGGCACCTGGGGGTCTCCAAAACTATCCTGAGGCTGGCCCAGCATTATTATTGGCCCGGGATGTTTCGAGATGCTTTCCGTTATGTTCGCTCCTGTCGAAACTGCCAAGAGAACAAGAATCCACAACAGTTACCGGCGGGGAAGATGTGCTGGTCTCGCGTACGAGGACCCTGGGAAATCGTAAGTATGGATTTAATTGGGCCCTTAACTAGATCATCCAAGGGACATGTGTATTTAGCTGTGTTCCAAGATAGATTCACCAAGTGGGTCGAGGTGCAACCCCTGAGGAAGGCTACAGCGCAGACCGTGACACAGGCCTTTCAAGACCGAATCGTGTATCGATTTGGAACCCCAAAAATCATTATATCCGACAATGGACCCCAGTATGCTAATAAAATTTTTCAGGCCCTCACCGAGAGCTTTGGGATAAGGCATCAATTTACACCTCCGTATACTCCCCAGGCTAATCCCGTTGAGAGGGCCAATAAAATCATCGGAACCATGATTAAGCAACTCTCCCGGGGAAACCAAAAGGCGTGGGATGCGTACCTCCCGGAGGTAATGTTTGCAATAAATTCGTCCGTACAGGAATCTACCGGATTCTCGCCGGCGATGTTGAACTACGGGCGAGAATTACTACCCCCTAAATCGATCCGAGAACAAGCCGACCCCCCTATGGACGAAGAGGTCCCCGTTCAACACCAGGAATACCGGCAGAAGCTAGGCAAGCTGAAAGAAATATTTCAGTTAGTTCGTCATAACATGGCAAAAGCATTTGTTAAACAAAGCCATCACTATAATCTAAGAAGACGCGAATGGCGGCCCAAGGTAGGTGACCAGGTATTCCGAAGAGAGCACGTGCTGTCAGACGCAGCCCGGGGCTTCATGGCCAAACTTGCGCCCAAATTCGCCGGCCCGTTCGAGGTGAGGAAGGTCATCTCTCCCGTCATCGTGGAACTCCGTGACCGAGACACGAGACAGCCCTTGGGGAGGTCTCACGTCAAGGACCTAAAACCTGCGCACGAAGAGAGACCTCCTACCCCTGCCTAAGATCGCGGTAGGGGTACTGATACCAGCCAGACAAGGTGAGATACAGGTCCGGCACAAAACCGAAGTCAGTCAGTACCATGGCACCGACAAAGTTAGCTGCGAAGTTAAGGGCTAGCCGAAGACGAAGACCAGCATTCAAGATCCGGCCATGGAATCCGGCACAATACATACCCCAGCAACCAGTCCCGATGGATGGAGATCCACCAGCTACACTCTCCAGGCCATCCACCAGTTCCAGACAGCCGCCCGAACGAAGTCAGGCCTACACGACCCCCATCCTGGAAGAGATACTGATCCAGAAGATGGAAAAACTGTTTGGGTCGTCGCCCAAGACTCCGCCATCAAAGGGCGAAGAAAGTAGTTTAAGTAACTTATATTACTCACCGTCACCCAGGACTCCAGGTCGCAACGGCGTCCCGTTGACGCCAGGGACCCCTCCTGGGATGGATGTTGATCCAGGCCCGACCAGAACCGGAATCCCCGGTAGTATAGTGGAAAGTACACCCGAAGTGCTTCCACTCGAAGATGCCCCGACGAAGGCCATGTCTCCACGAGGTCCAGTCCGGGTGGAGCTTGGTCGCCGGTCCCCGTCACGAGGAGGAACCGTACCTCCAATCCCGGTGACGTCAGTCCGGCAGCGTCGAAGACATCGCTCCAGGCGCAAACCCCGCACAAAGGTTTTCCTTGGACCAGGAACTTTTGTCAGGATGCGCATCGATAAAATCTCCGGCCTGGATATCCAAGCTCTAACACAGTTAACAACAATCACCGTTCCAAGAGCTACACCCAGGAAGATTACACCAGAAGCCTGTTAAAGAAAAGTAAATTTTAACACGTATGTTGTGTCTTTTAAAAATGTTTCAGAGATCCGCCAGTTAATTACCTTGCAGTTCCACCCGAAGGAAGGGGGTAATGCAACGGGCCTAAAATGTTGTCTAGTGAATAATTGGGTTTTAATTACCAAGTCCACCAAGTAACAACATTTTGAAGATAAGGGCTTCAATAACATACATCTGGAACCACCGTGACGTAAAATAGCCGAGAACAAGCGTCCCTTTCTCCAGCCGAGAGGGGAGCGCGCATGACGGAAGTGGAAAAGTGCTTCCTATAAAACGGTCCGCCCAGCCATTTAAATCATCTTTATTTTCCTGGCTCTTGATTCCCTCAAAAGTCAGAAAATATACCGCCGTTTTCTTTAAGAATATTCTTAAAGTTTCCAGTGTTTAAAAATCCGTTCCTGTAAATAACCAGCCCAGTATAAATCCGTTTAACAATTCCTAATAATTACCTAAAAGTGAATTCATATTTTTCCAGTGTTTTACAGTCGTATTCACACATTTAATTATTTTGATTTTCTAGTGATCGTGTCCGCAGCAAGGCGAGCCAGTGCGCAGCAAGGCGAGCCAGTGCACAGCGAGAGCAGGTAGCCTTTGGGGTCGACTCAAGCAGCGTACCACCGTTCGAAAACGCTAGAATTACCAGGACATTTGTAACAGTAAAGTTAGTAGAGATTAAGGTTTGACTTGCTTTGCTTGTTTATTTGAGTGCCCTGTAGTACGTTTTCCCTGTGCAGACATATGTATCAACCATTTTCCGGTGTTTGAACCGTGAAAGCGGCCATACATAATTCTGTAGAAAGGTTATTATAGTTGAGAGAATCAGTGTTTGAATTGGTGCCGTATCTCAATTGTAATACCCACTTTTGTTGATTGAACACCCTGTACAAGATTTGTCTTGATTCGTGGAGGAATTTCACGAAACGCCAAATTCTTGTGAGTCCCGTTAGTGAATTTTGATTTGCTTTAGAGCATTTCAAATAATTCAAAGCTATCCACAGATTCTGTCGCGGAGAATTAATTTGCGCAACTCTGTGGGAGAGAATTTAAATTCCGTTTTTACTTAGAAAGACTGGAGGAAATTTAGTCAGCTAATTAGAGAGCTTTCCGTGAACCCGAGATTTCAATATACAAGCCAGATTAGTATAATAGTAATAAACTAAGCAAGGTAAAGCAGAACTTATTTGTTCGAAACTGAATTGTTACGAATCGCGTAGATTGAGGGAATTCCAGGGGCAATGATTTATTGATAAATCACCTGTTTGAATTTGTAATAACGTAAATTCTTACATTCATACATACAGATTGTGTATTCTGATAGCTATCTACGACAATTGTAGCACTGGAAGTCTGGCTCGGAACCGGCCGCCGTCGAGTCTATTAAAACTTAGCTTCGTACACTGAAAAGGTGTAATTCACGATCACTAACCACAAATTCCTTTGATTTAAACACGAGGAATTTCATTTTGTTACCACAGCAAATCATAGTAATGGTAGGGTTTGTGTTGATAATCTAGGTGTACGTGTCAGCCATCTTGTGGATCGTGGGACACCCGACCGACCGATCAGCTGTGAGCAGGTCATTCGACCACAGAAGGAGCGAATCATTGCAGCTACCAGAAGGACCCAGTGGCGTATCCAGGATCACATACATTAATTTAAAATTGTATTTATTTAATTTAAACAGGGAAATTACATTTATTCAATTTATACAGTAAAATTACATTTATTTAAGTTAAACAATGATATGTACATAAGGGTAAACCAGTTAAATAAAATTTATTGTTTTCAAGCTGATTCGTGTAATTGAACCCTGGACAACTCCAGAGCATACCCAGGTGAACAAGTACTATAACGTGTGCGTCTCCAATAAGCGAAAGGGGGCACCGTTACAATCCCCAAAAACAGAGAAGTATATTCTAATGCGAGTGGAGGTGTATGTACTTTCATCCATAGATCACACCAACTTGATGAAGTCCCTCTTAACACCAGTCTGCAAGCTGCAGCAATTACTATTTTCGCACCATAGAAACTAACAATTTGCAACATATATCTAATCAACAGCATACGAGTCGATCTAATGCAGTTAGAAAATCTATTATCACAACTTGCAACACCTTCTATCGTAGTAGGAGACTTTAATAGTCACAATATGTTATGGGTCACTGAAAACAAATGAACGGGGCCGCATTATAGAAAATATGTTAAGCAATAATAATCTAACATTTCTTAAGAATTAGAACTAATGGAATACTATCCGATCCTAAATGATTACAGAATGGAGTGCCGCAAGGATCCTCTTTAAGCGTTGTTTCATTCGTAATAGCCATTAATGATGTTGTGCAGTGGTTAAACCTCCCTACTAAAGCAATACTCTTCTCCGATGACTTAATATTAATTTGTAGAGGCAATAATCTTCCTTCAATGCAACATACCTTCAAAATTCGCTGGACAATCTTTCTAAATAGAGTGAACATAATGGTTTAACGTTCTCGACAGCTAAATCTAAAGGTATAAAATTCACTAGAAAGCGCAACATAACTGCACCTGTTCTGCAATTAGACGGATACGTACTGGAATATGTTAAACAATTAAAACTGTTAAGAGTTATTTTTGACCATATATGGTCCTGGTATAAGATGACCTGGAAAGATCACATATGCAAACTTAAAAATGAATGTAATAAACGCCTCAACTTATTAGAGGTCCTAGGAAGATATAACTGGAGATCTGACCATGGCACCCTACTACTTTACATTTCTATTATTACATCAAAAATTGATTATGGAGCGATTGTCTTCGCCTCCGCCAAACGAAATCTGCTTAAATTGCTTGATCCCATTCAAAATACCGCACTCAGAACAGAAATCGGAGCTTACAGATGTAGTCCTATTAAAAGCCTATTGAGAATCACTGGGCAAATGACACACACGAAGAGGCGTGAACAACAAGCATTACTTTATGATGCTACAGTAGCAGAAAATCCAAACAATCCTGCAAAAACTGTCATTATTTCCAACCGTTTCCAAAACATGTATTCGCTAAATCCTAACCTAGACCTATCCTTTTATGAACGAATAAATGGATTCCTGAAAAAATACAACATACCGTACCCGATGATGAACACTTTCGTAACGATAATACACCTTCGAAACCTATCACGATCAAGTTAGACTTGGCAAAATAGAATAAATGCGAAACCTCGCCTTGCTTGTATAAAATAGCTGTTGAGGAAATGGGGAGCGAACATGTAGAAGATGTTAAAATCTACACTGATGCTTCCAAAACAAACCTAGGAGTAGGAGCAGCTGTTGTCACTCCAAAAGAGAAACTTCTCTTTTGTTTACCCTCCATAGCGAGTATCTTTACCGGAAAAGTATATGCTGTTATGAAAGCACGGAATTCATCCCCAATTCTGATCACCTCAGCTATTTAATAATGACTGACTCCAAAAGCGCACTCTCTGCAATGCAGGATATGTATCCTGCGCACAAATTAATCCACAACATACAACAACTTCACAACCTAATCTTAAACTCTAATAACCGAGTGACTTCCGCATGGGTTCCCTCCCATGTTGGAGTTGAAGGGAATGACGAGGCAGATTCGACAGCAAAACAAGCAATAGATAGTAATGATGCTCTACAATATACAAACATAACTAAACGCAACCTGCAAATTTTAGTAAAATATGAAATTAGAAAAAGAATCGGACAAGAATGGACAGAATTGGATAACAACAAACTGCTTTGCATTTTAGATGACCCCTTCGTATCTCATGAACAACATATCCCCGGTAAAAGAAACAATATTATCTTAACAAGATTCAGAATTGGACAACACAGATAACCCATCAGTACCTTCTTAAAAAAAGATAATCCGCCAATATGTGAAGCGTGCCAAGTGCCAATTACAATGAAACATATATTAATGCAGTGCAAACTTTTCAACGATAAAAGATGTTACGGGCCAAACGAGCTTTTTCGTCGACCCGCAACAGGATATGTGAAAAAAGGCCTACAGCTTAGCTCAGAGGAGTAGGGGAGGATCACGAAAACCGCTTACGTGAGGAAATCTTTCTAGTTGCGTACATGGTATGTCGAAAATTAACGGGCAGCACGTTCCAAATCACAGCTGATTACCAGTTCTTGTGGAAGGCCGACAAGCCTGCAGCTTATGGAAATCGGACTCACCTTTATTGTGCCTCTTTCTGTATATAAAGCTTGCAAAGTTCATGCACACACAAATACAAAATATACACCAATAAGAGATATAATAAATTTCAAAACACATAATTAACCTTTTGAGAATAAATGACGATACAAAAAAATGACAGCAAATGGTGATATTATAGTTCACTACTGCAAACGGTTAAACTGAACGTTCAAAAGGAGGAACACGCCGCCCCTTGCTTACGTTATTTTAAATCTTCAAACAAATCTACGTGGCCAGTGGCGTCTGAGTTTACAAGAATAATACAATATATAAATACTTTTTACAAATAACAGTAAAAAAATGACAAACGATGCATAAAAAGGGTCAATCCCTTGTATTTTGCAAGTTAAACACGTAAAAGGTTTTTTCACAACAAAAAAACTAGTTCTTTTACCTTGGCTTTCGGGGTGAATGGGGTAGAGAGAGGCAGGCACAGTTTTAGGGTGTCTTCTGGTCCGCAAAAAAGGGTAGACGATGTTCGGGAAATTTATAGACGAAATTTTCCCTGCACAACCTTCCTAGTTCGTAACAGCAACGTCACATGTACAGGAACAACAAATGGGCTCGATAATAATCCGCCAAAAGCGATCGGCGAATTCGCAATGAATTGCCTTTCCAGGGTTAAAATTCCAGTGTGTTTCTTTAAGTCTGACATTTGTCGATACTTCTGTTCACCCCACGGTGAAAACAGCGATACGAAACCACATGCGATGGATACTCATCGAAAACCCAAGCCGCCCCTGCAGTATTTGATTTATTAACGGTCCCCGCAGATGGAATTGGTAGACGGGAGTCGAGCGAAGGTGGAAGTCCTACTGCCTAACTAAATGCAGCGCGAACTAGCATTACCCCAAAAAGATTACACCACCTTGCGAAATATGGTGCAATAATTCCCGACCGAATCCTTACACGTGCGATTTCCGAGAATTGTTTTTGTCGGCAAATCCAGCCTACAAAGAGAACTTTTCAAAGGCTTTGCGAATTGGCCCGTCATAACTCAATCTTAGAAAAAAATAATATAGCGATCGACTTAAGAATTGCAATTAAAATAGAATTTTGATTACTATGGAGCGGTAATTAAAATACGAGTTTAATTCAGATGAAGTGGCACAGTCAAATGAACATAATAAAGAATCGAGTTTAGTGTGCTTAATAATCTTAGTGAGGTGCTAGCTTACAATGTGGTAGCGGAAGAGAGAATACTGAAGTTTATAAACAGCATCAGCATAAACCATAAAATTTAACATTGACTGTACTAGTTGGGCGCTAATGACCATAGTAGTTGCAGCGCCCTTAAACTTAACTATTAAAAAAAATCTGAGTTTGAAAGATAAATTTCTGAATTTAGAATAAATCGGAAAACGGTTTTAACGAAAATGCACAATCATTTCTTGAGGCCAAAGAACCAATTTCCATTCTGGACTTCGTTTAACATTACCATAAATTAAATACCCTTGTATTAAATATGTTTTACGTGATCTGCTGTAATAAAAGTAAGAAAAAAAGTAAATAACTTTTCCAAAAAAAGGATACTAATAGGAAGGTATAATATAAAGAATGCATTTTCATTATTTTTATCATTTTTACAAATTATAGTTAAGCTGCTTCTAAAGTGGATCAAAATAAGTTTAAATTAGCCTTTTGTATCTTCACCATATGTACGTTAATAAGCGAACTTCCCATTCGATTTTTGTAACTAGTAGACAACATATCCGCGATTAAAATAGTATCGAATAATTAACATGAATTAACAATAAATAATGAGTGCAAAAATACCTTAAAACTAATAAATGTTCTTGATATATTTGGAATTAATTTTGTGAACTGTATTTTATTCATATTTCGGTGAGGTTTCATACAGGTTATTTTCAGAAGCAATACAGATATAATAAATAATTTAGAAATGTGTTAGTATCAATAACAAATAATTTTAAGCGGTAGTTGATTTTAAAAATTGAAAGATTTATAGATTTACTTAACACGGTGGCAAAAATGTTTCAAACTGTGGCCCGTAATTATATAAAAATTTAGTTCAAATTTAAATTGATGCTCGATAGCGCTAGCAACTCGAGTTGCTACTGGACTGTATGGAAGCTATATTTCTGGGACGTTTACTACTGTAACGTTAAAATAACAACATTACATTGTATTAACCCGTTCGTAACGATATTCAAACCATTTTATTATTAATATATAATTTCCATTCCGCATGTGGAATTTGAAAGTTTAATTTACATTTTAGGTATAATAATTAAACATAATGGCCCCACTCGGCTTTTATCTGTTTAAATTTGCTTTGAATGTTTACCACTTCAGCAGATATGTTGACTCACTTCCTTTTTAGGGCGGTCCATTAAAAGGAATTCTCGTTGATATACGTCCTGCAAATACCACCATTTAAAATCTCTTTAACTCAAGTGAAAGCTGAAGTAATGGTGGAAGCAAATAACCAAGATGATGGTTTCATTCGATTGGAGTTTAATGTAGACCATAATAACCTACGCTTTGGGCTGAATTTTTCGAGTTTCTGGGTTCATTTCTGAAACAGAATCATACATAAAACAATGGAGCTAAATTGAACTTCAAGATCGTAAAATCGTAAATTCCGGACGAGTTCTTTATATTTTGTTACTCGAAAATAAGGTAGGTGCTGTTTGAAATTCCGAACAACGTTGTTAACGTAAGTGTCTAAGTTATAACTTTGCACCTATTAATGTTAATTGAGGCAACAAGCTATTTTACGGCGTATTTGCACAAAGTTTCAAATACGACAGAGTAAATAGCGCGCATTACCTGCCTAACAGTGCAACGCCAGAATATAATGAAGTAAGAAACCACTTGCTCGTATAATCCAAACATGATCATCATGCGCATCTTCCAGCTAACATTTTTAGCTAATAATAATTTAGCATATTTGTCACGCTAGACATGTTCCCTAGGGCAGTAGATTTGGGCAATCAATGAGTTAATCTTTGAGGCGTCGTAAATTCAAATTGCCGTCAGTCAAGTCGAGGGTTCATAATGTATGTAGAGTGTCTTGAGCTCGCCTCATCACGTGTACCTCCCTGGGGATGCCCGTAATCAAATCTTGTATGTGATATTTCGTTGTTCTGAATTTCATTTACACTCTACGTTATCCCAAACATGATATACCGAGGGTTGCATTTACAATTTAAATGAGTCTCCCCAATGCTCCAGCCGACACTAAAAATAATTTTTATAACCGTATTTTTGAAACTTATATTTTACATTATGATTTCTTTGATATTCCCTTTGAAACAGATCCTTGTATTTTCTTCATGGTTGCGGTATGCATTCAGATCAGGTTCTCAAACACCACTTAATTGCTAATGATTAACAATCAAGACTATTTTAAACTCTACTTTTCGTAACCCATTTAAAAATGTTAAATACTACAGTGTTTAAAATAATTTTGGAATTTATGATTAACTGTTTATGTGGAGATGAAATTAAGTCTTCGTCGGCTACCCAATACCAAATCTTATACCAAGTTCACAATTAATTTTTTATTATTCAGATTAATACAGCCACTTTTATAAAATGTAATTATGCAAATATTTACCAATTTTAGGGAAGGAAATCCTTGATAACAAAACTCTCCAATAACATTTAGAAAGTTCTGGTTTTTAACAAATGTTTAATATTTGCAGTTGTAGATTACATTAAAAAGGTTAAGAATAACTGAAATTTTGTAAAAGAAAATTCACATTTGGTAGTAGCCATACTAAAACGAATAGTTTTATATCCGTTCCGTGTAGTGTTTTCTTGTTAAAACGAGCAGAATTGCATTAGTATGACGTCCTAGCGGGCAATGAAGCAATTAACCGACGCGGCAAGTACTTTTAGCTCCCTCCTAAAGTAGATAAGGTAATCAAGGGAGCTAGTTGGCTTTCTCTGAAATAACCTCTCCCAAGTTATCCAGCTTTTTTAGTGATGCAACGGAGGAACAATTTAGATTAAATTACTATTAAAATGCACATACAAAGTAGATACATAATTGCACGTAACGATAACTGCGAATTTTATGCAAGGTTTAACAAACAACAGTACTGCAGTTGATTCAACATATCAAGATTGCTTAAGGAAATCAGATCAAACTCTAATCTACCAGGTTTATTTCCTATGCACCCTTAACTGGAGCGTCTCCTGCTTCTTCAGATTAAAATCTCAGATAATTGCTGATTCACTGTCATTTTACAAAATATGCTTGGATGGCACGATGGGGTGGCTTGTAATAATCACAAATTGGATTTAAATCTGTATCAGGCAAGCAAAAGTACATCCAGGAAATTAGCTGCTTACTTCCGTGGGGATGGCAGTTTAAATGATGTTATGATGACAGTAAAACACAATTTGTATAATATGTATATATATAATATACGTATTAATTAACAGTTTCTACAAAATACAGCGTTAAATGTTCCATAACAGAAAGTTTAATATCATTTCCTATCTTAATTTTTAAGATTTGGCAAGAATCCAGTGACTGCATTTAGTTAGTACAATTAGGAACATTCATTGCAATAAACGAGGGTTTAAATTCTACAAAACTCCGCGTGGTATACTACCGCTTGAAAGATGGCTGGGTCACTATTAAATAGAAATTAGTCTTGTAAGAGTCGAAAAAGTGATAACATCTACGATAAGCCCAACAGTTAAAGAGTATCGATTGGAATAGTAAGTCAGAACCAGAATAACAAAATTGTGTTACCAGAATAATATCCTTGCTAGAACAATCACAATGTCAATCATGTTTGTTGAACAGTTTTTGAGGACAAACATTATACTGAGATTAATTCTGTTGTCGATTTTAATTTATTTTGCTCTTTCAAATGGATGATTGTGTTGCAACAGAGGATAGATTGTTTTAATGGTTTTATCAAGCAAAAAGCAACCTTGATGTAAGGCTTAGAGATAACGAAGTATTGTAACTGAAAAATTAATTAGGTTAGTTTTGCACGAGCTATTAATCGAAGGATTGTGAATTTAGGCAGCATATGTTATCCTGTTTTAATCCTGCACAAAGTATAGGCTAAAAATAAAAAAATCAATAATTTTAATTTATTTAAAAATATCTGTAATTTTTTATATTATTTATATATTTGTTCAAAGCACCCTGGGTTATTAGTCAGTGAGAATTTAAGCTTCACATTAAAAGAATTTCTTTTTCTGAATATTTCTAAAAATTAGTAGTAAAAGAACTAACTGCTTGAAAAGGTCTCAATCCTCATAAAGAGAGATATTGTATACGGCGATTCATTGAAATATTATGATTTGAAAATATCGTCGCTGGAGTTATAATAATTAGAACTTGGCTAGATATCGTATTACATTTGCTCAAAATCTTTCAGGAAATATTTTCTTTTTGAGAGTGATAGTATGTTTTAGCATTTGTTTCGACAGCAAGAAGCGGGATTTTTTAATAAGAACAACTTTCCTGAGTTAAGTTTTAGACTATGTTTTAGTTCGTATAGTGATCACGATCAAATTTTTTTATCGATGCTATAGCAGCTACTGTACGTAAATCAAGAGAAATATGGCAATGCCCTTAAACAGTTTTTAGGGTTGATTCAGACGCGAATTGCATTCATGTGTTCAGCAAACGACAACTTACTCTTAATGAATCTCACATTATTTAACCATCCTGCTCTCCGAAGTTACATCTGATCAATCAATTCTGTGGATACCATTTAAGCAGAATGTCTACCTAAACCTCATAAAACCCTCAGGAATGTTTAAGTTACTTGTTTTGACACTTTTGCAATCCATTGTATGGAGTTTGTTTTATTCAGTTGAGAGGAGAGACAATAAAATGGGTGTGAAAATGGTAACCGAAACTAACACCCATTTTGACTTACCTGATCGAATACCTTGGTAATAAAACATTATAGAAAGCAAATGTATGCAATTTTCTGCAACTAGTAGATTCAGGTTCCTAACCATTAGGGGTAAACACTGAACATTTTAGAACTGCAATACTATTAAAATTCAATTTACAACCGTCCTTCGGGTATTTCCCACCCGTGCCATATAAAATATTAGATGTCTTCCTTATTTGACGCTGTTCTATAACAGTTCTGGGATAACAATATATATTTCATAATGTTCTGTTATTCATGATATTCAAAATTTCTTTCAAAGCTGTCCCTCAGAATGTTATGCACGCCCCACTATATAAAATACTAAATATCTCCCTTATTTGACGATAAACTGAACAACATATTTGCCCACGTTTCTGCAAGCTTTACTAGAATGTACGGGTGCCAGGTAAGGCGTTGGTCAAGCTGCAGTCTAAATATAGTTGGACGGCACAATGTGCCGTCCAACTATATTTAGACTATTTAGCTATGTCATAGCTGTGCGTGGTGGTACCTTACTTGGCAGAGCACTCACTTCTTGCTAAACATCAAATATATCTTGGGTTAAAACCCCAATCATGAATATAAAAATCTAATGATAGAATCCATCTTGCATCATTTCCCAGTCTGTTCTTGATAATCGTGGCGTCAAATACCTAGTCTGATATTTTTGTAGTTTTGGTTATATGTTACACTGTAGGTCTGTAGGGCTTCTACCTTAGCGCTGAAGAAAACAACGTGTCACAGAGGAGTGCTGGTGCTCATTGGTACGTAAAGAATCTTATGGTTTTTGAGCGGCTTCTAGAGGCAATAACTGCCAAACTCACTGAAGTAGAAACTGTTGGTGATGTCAGATAATCATATCGAGGGGTAACGGGTAGACACTCTTCTACGATCCCGGCGGATGAGGTCTACTTCAGGGAAGCGACCCTCCCCACGTGAGCCTCGACTCTCCCCCGCATCCCAATACCGGGAGGGAGCCGTGTCCCAACCTTAATCACACCCACAGCCTATTTTTACCCTTCCTGTATCCCATATCCCCACATACACCTAGAAGCCTGGCCAACAAGGTGTATTATGGCTAAAACTATTTCACCATTTCATGACTAACACAAATATAAACATAAGGCCCTCAGTCCCCAGCAGCCCGAAACTTCCCGATCATGGTCGCGATCGGAAAAAGAAGAAGGCAGAGGGTGCTAAGAATCACTGGGTTGAACGAAGCGATCGTAACAATAACAAGAAGCATGCAACGAAAAGGACAATTCTAATAGCAACATTTAATAACAGAACTCTCTCATCCAACGACAAACTTATCGAACTGGAAGAACAGCTAAAATATATAAAATGGGACATAATCGGACTGAGTGAAGTGAGAAGAACCGAAGAAAACATGATTAAGTTAAAAACAGGACATATACTATATTACAAAGGTGACGATCAACAAATAAACTGTAGGCTATGAATACTTTCTTTAAAAAACGATCAGGCCAAAAATGGACATGGAGAAGCCCAGATTTTAAATACAAAAATGAAATAGACTATATCCTTTCAGACCACCCTTTAATAATCTAGGATGTATTAGTAATCAACAGAATTAACACCGGCAGAGACCACCGACTAGTGGGAAGTAAAATACTTGTAAATACAAGCAAGGAAAAACTATGAAAAAAATCATACAAGAAATTCGACGGTGATAAGATAATTCAGAATAAAGAAGAATACGAAAGAAAATTACGCGAAAAACTAACAAAGAAGGATACAACGATAAACAACATCACTGGAAGAACGAATGAGCTTACGAAAATCATCAAGGAAGCTACGGATGAATTACCAGAACACAATAAAGCAACAAAGAAGAAAATAAGTGATATCACAAAATCACTGTTCGAGAAAAGACGAAAACTAAAAGTAGACAAATCTAATATAATGAGCAGAACTAAACACATTAATAAGGAAAGAACTACATAAAGACATCAGAGAATACAATACTAAAATAATAAAGGAAACAATTGAGAATAGCAGATGTTCAAAAATATTTAAGAAACATCTCAGCTTGGTGATTTGACGGAAGACGGAAACAACAAAATATTAACAGACAGAACAGACATACTTAGAAAATATCAAGAACAATAAAGCTGCCGGACCGGACGGCATAATACCGGAAATGTTAAAACATGCAGGGCCTGAACTAATCGAAGAACTCAAAGAGACCTTCAACAGCTGCTTAGAAACGGGACAACTCCCAGAATCCTGGATAGAGGCCGGGGTTATCCTCATTCACAAGAAAGAGGACATAACAAAACTCAACAACTATAGGCCAATAAGTCTGCTGTCCCAAATATACAAATTATTCACAAGAGTGCTCACTAATAGATTGAGATTAAAGATAGACTGCCAGCAAACCCATGAACAGGCTGGTTTCCGCTCAGGTTTCAGTACGATGGATCACTTACACACAGTCAACAACCTAATAGAAAAGTGTAACAAATACAACTTAAAACTTTACATGGCTTTTATAGACTACGAAAAAGCTTTCAACTCAATAGAAATATGGGCGGTGCTAAACTCTACGACAAAATGCAGAATAGACAGCAGATACACCAAATTAATAGAAAACTTCTACTCGCAGGCGTCAATGTACGCACTCCTCCAAGAACGAACATCTCTAATATCTATAAAAAGAGGAGTACACCAAGGAGACACAATCTCTCTTAGATTGTTCATAGCGACCATTGAAAACGTCTTCAAGGAATTGAACTGGTCAAATAAAGGAGTAAACATCAATGGCGAATATCTCAATCATCTAAGATTCGCCGATGATATCCTCATAATAAGCAATGATGTGGTAGAACTACAAGAAATGGTTACGGAATTAGATAACCATTCTAAACCAGTAGGACTCACAATAAATATTAATAAAACAAAGATCATGACAAATACAAAGGAACAAATGAACTTACCACTCGGCGTCCAACCTCTGGAAAAAGTCGCACATTACATAATATATACTTGGGACAAAAGATCACCACCACTAAGGATCGCATGAAGGATGAAATCTCACGACGAATTAAAATGGCTTGGATAGCATTCGGCAAATTAAGCAACAGTTTAACATCAGGACACTATATGCCCAATGCATTTTCCCAGTACTCACCTATGGAGCTGAGATATGGAGTCTCACAAAGAAACATGCACAACGAATAGCTAGAACATAACGTGCACAGGAACGGAGAATGTTAGGCATTAAGCTCAGCGACAGAAAAAACAACAAATGAATTCGAGAACAAACAAAAATGACCGAAGCAATGGAAAGGGTAGCCGAATTAAAATGGAGATGGGCCGGACATGTGACCCGCAGAACAGACGACCGGTGGACAAAACTGATCTTAGAATGGAGACCAAGACAGAAGCGTGAGAAGACCAGTTACAAGATGGAGAGACGATATAACGGAGAATGCAGGAATCCAATAGATGCGAAAGGCAAACAACAGGTGGCAATGGCATGGAATGGGAAAATCCTACATCCAGCAGTGGATTGACATAGACAGATCGTGATGGTGAATCATATCGATAAAATTTTAATAGTTAGCATAAACTTAAATCAACGCAAAAGTGTTAGATATAGATTAAAATCATAGCAAGAAATGGAGAACTCCCTAAAAAGAAACAATAATTATGATGAAACTATGTTCCCGGTCTTGCTGCTCCAACCAGTGGTAATATGGTAATACAATATGACAAAGAAAATTTTTTATTCGAATTAGCCCAGGAAAACAAAGTATGTAGCTTTACTTACGTCACGTAGTTTATAACATGTACCTACTACAATTATTTAATAGTTATCAAAGTATAGTTCAGTTGTTACAGTTGTTACTACTTTAAAATATTGTTTAATTCTTAATTTATGCCGTAGCATTCCCAGGAATTGCAATTTTCCTATATACGTTCCTTAGAAATGCTAAATGTGAGAATGTCAATTACTTTATAAATCTAGACGGAATCTATGAACATTCTTTCTTTCAAGATGTCTGCCTTAAGGTCTAGCTATAGCTAAGTTGAAGTAATTGCTCCATATTTAAAAAAGGTGAATATTCTATGTATTACGAGTATAAAGAATTGTGTAAATGCACACTGTGCCTGGTTAGAGATGTTTTTAGCATTAGTAACACATTTAAGGGAGAGAACATTATAGTGGAAGTAATGCGGTATACGTAACGTATATTTTTAGGTAGCTATGCAACAGAAACTGCTTTAAAATGCTTAATCACCTTAAGGTAGTTTATTACTAATTCATAATACTAATTATTAAACTTCTCGAAAAACTTATCAAGAATTCATCAAGGTTTAGCAAGAAATAGAAGCATTCACGTACTTGATGGCAGAGGTTTTAGGAAACCTATAGCAAGCGACTAGTCACTTACAATATGTAGTAAGGCGTGGAGGTGCAAATACTTTCTCTTTTGTAGTAAAAAACAATAGTACTAACTGAACAATACTTTGATAACTATTCAAGAAAAGTTGGAAACTGTATGGTTTAAATAAATAAGCTCTTGGTCACAGTAAATCTTTATACAAAATTATGGTGATCATAGTGTGTGTGCTAGTGATTATAATGTTCAATCCCATAAAAATTCCAAACTTACTAATCTTCTACCAACCAATCAGTTTATTGTCGCTGTTGAAGAAACTGTTTAATAAAATCATTTTCCAAAGACTCCAATCAAATTGCAAGCTGGTAGAATAGTCAAAGAAATTCTAAAAGAAATTAATAAACTTGTATTTCTAGATGTAGCGCAGGCATTTGATATTAAGTGGTATATTAGTTTGTTATTAAACATTTTGTTGTATTACCACAAACCTACTGTCTACTATCATACCTCGCCGTTTGATACTTCATGAACAAACACAATAATTCTCTTTTTACATATTACTTAAAAAAGTAGGGGTATAGTTTTCTTGAACACTTTCTTTTCCGTCTAATTACTTCGGATATCTCAAAGCAGTATTACTTTTTTAAATGAAGATTTGATGTTTTTTATCATGGCGTACCAGTCGCAGTGTCTGAAACTTTGACCATCGAAACCTTGCGGCTTAATAAAGAACGAGGTATTACTGTGTATAAATCTTTCCATCTGTGTTAGTTAATGATCGATTCTCATAAAACAAGACATTCGTTTGTATATTTATTCAAATGTTCGTTTTTGTATCCAAATAATATAGTTTGGTTCCAGATGAAAATCATGACTGAACTTTGATACGATTACAGAATACTCAACCAACAAAAAATCACAATTCTTTTTAACTATAGGAAAAGTACATAGGGATTGAGTCCGTGTGTTTAGCATAAATTTATTAAACGCATTCCATATTGCTACAAATATAAAATATATAAGTATATATACAATCAAATGTTTCAACAAATTTTATAGTTTGCTGCAGTAGCGTTTTCGTAAATGAATGCTTAGAGGGGAAGGGGGGGCAAAGTGGACCCTGGGGGTAAAGTGAATTTTTCAAATATTTTTTTAATTAGTGGCGCTATCTATGCGTCAGTCTACGTAGTACAAATCAGTATAGGTACAAACCTCCTGGTAAAATTATCTTGCCGCGTAATCGACAGGTAACCTCACAAACGGTCACATCTTTGTTTTTGTGCAAGTGTTGTAATATTGTCTGGTGAGTATATAGCAAATAATTTGAGTATTATTTATAAACATCTATTTCTACTTAGTATGTATATTGTGATTTGGTGTGAGTAGTTAGAAATCCATTAAGATACTGCCTGATATAAATAAAGATACTAAAATTCGTCCTACTTTACATAAACATGTGCATGTGGGGCAAAGTGAAAAACATAAATGGGGGCAAAGTGGAATAATTCCACTTTGCCCCCATTTATGGTTTTCACTAGGCCCCACAGACACTATTTCATGGTTACATATTTCCTTGCAAATTATAATTATGGTACGTAAATATAAACGGAAGACTACCCAGCAGTCTTGGGATGAAGAATCGATGAAATTGGCGATAAGGGAAGTGAGGAGAGGGAGTTTGTCTGTTAAGGCTGCGTCCGTACAATACAGCTTACCGAAAACGACGTTATATAGAAGAGCAAAAAAAAGCAACGAGGAAAATGTGTCAAAAGCTGCTCAAAAGGGACTGGGCCGGTTCAGAACAGTATTCAATGTCGAGCAAGAAAACGAACTCGTAGAATACATTTTGTTGATGGAAAAGAGACTATTCGGTTTGAGCCAAATGGATTTGCGTTCTCTTGCTTTTCAATTCGCAATAAAGAATGGTATTCCTAATAACTTCGATGGAGAATCAGGTCTAGCTGGACGTGACTGGGTCCAGGGATTTTTGAAGCGACATCCAAGACTTTCCATGCGCTTACCAGAAAACACGTCAGCTGCCCGAGCATCGGCCTTCAATAGACCTAATGTGGCAAAATTTTTTGCGTTGCTTGGAGAGTTAATAGACAAATACAAATTCTCAGCTAGTCGCATTTACAACTGTGACGAGACAGGTATATCGACTGTACCAAATAAACCTGGGAAAATTATATCATTGAAAGGAAAGAAACAAGTAGGGATATTATCTTCAGCCGAAAGAGGCACTCTTATCACTGCTGAAATATGCTACAATGCCGTCGGATCATACATCCCTCCGTTGTTGATATTTCCTAGAGTGCGTAGAAATCCTCTCTTCGAAAAGGGATTGCCCCCCGAGTCTCTTGTGGAGTATCATCCATCAGGGTGGATGCAATCACATATATTTGCTCCAACTTGGTTTAACCATTTCCTGAAATATTGCAAACCGTCAGAAGAAGAACCTGTTCTGCTTATCTTAGACGGTCATTCCACGCATACGAAAAATTTAGAGTTGGTTCAAATGGCAAAGGAAAATAATGTTCATATTCTTGTAATTCCACCACATACTTCACATCGAATTCAGCCATTAGATGTGTCGTTTATGTTTCCACTTAGTTCTTATTATGGGCAGGAATGTAAAAATTGGTTGCGTAATAATCCCGGAAAAGTCATTACGATTCATGAAAGTGGAGAATTATTTGGTAATGCATACCAACGGGCTGCAAACACACAAAACGCCTTAAGTGGATTCAAAAATACAGGCATTTGTCCATATAATCCAGGAATATTCCCTGACGACTTATTTGAACCGGCGGAAACAACTAACAGAGAAGGCAACAACGAAAGCGACAAGGAAGAAGTTGCAGAAGAAGATAACACTCCTCTGCATCCCATAGAACGTACTACGCCTACACCTGAAATAATTCAGGCTATTTCTCCACAACGCAGAACAAACCAGGCATCCCCACAACCTGGCTGCTCTCGTGAAAGCCAACAGGAAGAACATCCGCAGCTATATTTTTCGCCAATGGATATCATGCCTATTCCAGAAGCTGATAAACAGAGGCCAAAGAAAAATTATAAACGCGGGAAGACAATGATTCTAACGGCTACTCCTAACCTTGAAGAACTTAAGGAACGCGCTATACTATCTCAGTCAAAGTCGAATAATCAAGCCAAACGAAAAATTTTCTCTGTCGCAAATAAAAACAAGAAACGCAAATTGACAGCACTTGAAGCATCGAGCTCGGATTCCAGTGATGCAGATCTATGTGACGATTCATTATCCAGTTGGAACGAAGAAGAAGTTGATGAAATATCAAAGCCCTTGAATCAGAGCCTTCTTATTGGGGAAGTCAACATTGAAGATATAAATGAAGGCGATTTTTTACTTGTTAAACTTTTTGATCTGATGAGCAAAACCACAAAAACGTTTGTGGCTAAAGTTCAGACTATTAAGGATACAACCAATCAGACGAATTCAACTATTACAGTTTCATTCATGCGCCAATATAGGCAGCATGTCGATACTTACGTTTTTCCTGAGATTCCGGATGAAAGCGACATATTTTCTAATGAAGTCGTTGGTATTCTGCGTAATTCGAAAATGCTTCGGCATGGTCAAATCAAATTTCAGATAAAATAATTGTTGCATTTACTGTTTTACTATTTTCTATAACTTTTCTGTTTTCTTATTGAGAAAATATACTTTCGTTTAATAAAATATGTTTCCATTGTTGTATTATTGGTAAACCTACATAATGTCAAAATTGTTCAAATTCACATTACCCCACAGAAGCTTCACTTTGCCCCACATCAATTTTCACTTTGCCCCAACCATGGGGCAAACTGGAATTTTGGCCAAGACTTACTAAAATTTTCATATTGAAAATGTGTTCAACATTAAGCGCACTAGAAATTTAATATTGGTAAATTAATGAATATACTATAATTAAAGCACAGAAACAATCAAAAATTTAATAAAACCTATTTTACTATGAAGAGTTATTTGTTAAGGTGTCCACTTTGCCCCCCTTCCCCTAATGTCAAGTGCATTATTATAAAGTGACACACACTTACAGCATTCTCATTTTTAACTGTACAATTACAAGCACAGTTAAAACGGTATGAAATAAAATTTGCTACGTAGGAAAATTCAGCTATGTTTGTAAATATAAGACTTATTTTGGATTCTCATAATTGCTTATGGTATTTTGTTTGCTGCTACATAAACCCTCTGTTATGTGCACAATTCGATTAATATAAAAACTCATATAATATTTTTTTGTTCCGGCCTTGTGGGCTTCTAATTACCTACGGTTTAAAGTGTAAATTTTTATTGCAATCCTAAAATTCATTATTTCATAAAACTTAAAATACTGGACGTCTAAAGTCGTACTGTTGTTACCACATTTACATTAATGAAATTTGTAATTAATACAGATTTCAGGTGGGTTATTGAAACACACTCAACGGCACAACAATAAATCCAATAGATTCTTTCGTATGTAGATTTTTAATGATTTTGAAATAAATAAAGTAAGTCTAAAGTATGTAATTAGTTGTACTTCTAAATTACTGGTTGGATATATTAAAATAAACTGCGAACGACAGCTGAAAACTATTATCCTCAGCTTAGGACATTTCGGCTTAAAACGAAATTTTTCTGTGGTACTTAATAACGTCAGTGTACAAGCACTTGGGCTATTAGCCCTCTATCACAATGGCTGTTCAATGATTTATAAAAAGCAGATCTCTTTGGAAAAGATAGATTATAATAATTAGTTGTTTAACAGCTACAACCTCTTAATAATTGCAAGCTAATTACACGATAAGATATTACTCTAGTATAGGTTATATTCGATAAGTATTATTATAAAAGTATTCATCCTGCAATCATGCAGCGATTGTCAGAGTAGGAATGTAGAAAACCTTTTTAATAACATAAGATAAACAGTTGTATAGAACGAAAATGGTAGATATATGTTTTTTTGTTCTTGTTAGAGAACAATCAAAAATATTATGCAGCAGCAACCAGTCCTTTTAGGCAGTTAGGCAAAATACAAGTTTTATTTCAATCAATACTTCCATAAAAGCAAAGTTTCGCAATATAAATTGGGTTAAATGGATTGACAGGAACTCTTCAAGTATCAGGAGACTTACTGTAAATTTACGATATTTACAAGTAATTCTTGAAAATATAACTGCAATGTGTTTTTTTCATGGATCTTATTTAAATCTAAAATCTCGAAGACTTTATGAAGTTTCTCTTTTATCACACCTATCGATTTTGCAACATCATATTCGCCGTTGTGGAGACCTTCTACCTGATATACCTTGTTGAGGGTCATGTAATGAAACATTTATGTAATTAATATTAATATTGCTTTCCGTTATATTAAATCATATTTATTAATAACACTTTCTTTGTGTTCAATAATAATAGCAACGTAGGGCTACGCAGATAATGCTTTCAACGCTGCAACTAACATGCATCTGTTTAAATGAACTTAGTCGTCCCCATTTGGGCTAAATCTTTTCAATTCCTACGCTGTTTGGTTTAAATGAGTTCTTTGCCGCTTACAAAATAGAAAGTTCTTCTGAAACGGAATATTTTTCCTCAGTTCTAAAATTTACTATTTAATACAACTTGAAATACTAAACACACAAAAGTCTTAGTGTTGTTACGATAGTTATATTAAGGCAATTGATTATTAGTTCAAATTTCTAAAATTGAAGCACACTCAAAGGCAATAGAAATGGCTTTCGGATTTTAAAGGCCTTTGAAATAAGTAAAGTTGGTCAACAATATGTAATCAGGTATGTTTGTAAATTACTAGTTGAATATTAAATATGACACTTTAGAAGCAACACAGAACCATCGTTGAAAACTATTATCCTGAGATTAGAACATTCTAGCTCAAATGAATTTTGCTGTGGTATTTAATAACATCAGGGTACAAGTGTTGGGTCTATTAGACCGTTATTACGTTATGTGTTCGATGTTTTGTAAAAGAAAGCAGTCTTTGGAAAAGTACACACGTGTTGCGACTATAATAGTGGTATAGAACTTTGTGATAATAATCCTAATTTTACAATAAATGTTGAATCAAAAATCAGTTATGTAGCAATTATAACCACTTAATATATTATGAATTACTGTAATTTAGATTGAATTCTTTTTTAATTATTCTTACTGCGGCCATATAACTATTACATTAAAAATGTAGAAAATCTTTCATCATATAAGACAAACAGTTGTAGAAAACCTACAAACATATTTTTCTTCTTGTTGAGGCACATAAAACAAACAGTAAAAATATTATGCACGAGTATCTACTCCTTTAGCAAGCTACACAAAATAAAATTTTATTTCAAACAGTACTTCCATAAAAGTGAAGTTTCCGAAAGGGGTTACAGAATGGGTAAAATTGATTGGCAGCGACTCTTCAAGTATCAGACGACTTACTCCAAATTTACGATATTTGCAAGTAAGGCTTGAAAAGATTCCTGCAGTGTCCTTTCTTCGTCAATTTTATTTGAATTTGAACTTTGGAAGACTTTATCAGGCTTTCCTTTTATCACACTTACCGATTTTGCAATTTCCCATACGCCCTTATGGAAATCATTTCCTTGATACACCTTCACCTTCACATTCAGAAAATTAATATTAATAATACTGCTAGATATATTAAAACATATTTATTAAACAACATTTTCTTTGTAAATAATAATAATAATAGTAACATGCGGATATGTAGGTTATGCCTTCAGCGCTGAAACTAAACTGAATCTATTTAAATGATCTCCTTACACAGCCTGAAACAAAAACGTCCGCAGCGTATTCCCGTATTCTTGCAATATTTGCTTTGGCGTTATTATCGAAGATTCACTCGTCTGCTGTTTCAATAGATTCAATTTGGCGCCAGGAAAATGAGCTGCCGCTGATCGCTAAAGAAACATGTTTTTTTATTACAAGCACACTCTGAATGTTGTTGAATTCCTCCATGCATCTAATCCTTTGCTGTGCACCGATTTTCAATATCAAACGCTTTAAGAGACGCACATCGCGTGTTAATTTCCTATACAACCCAATCCCTTTGTATTCTCACGTCATTTACCCTACATCTGATCCAGCGGCACTACAATTAATGAATTCTAGGGTTTTGACCCACATTTGCAAATGGAAACACATCCTAAAACCGTCTAACGAAACTCGTCTGAAAATTTCATTTTAAATGGTTTGAAAGTGGGTGCGAAAATCAAGTGAACCGGGATCCAATTACAAAGTTAATGCATTCACAAGAGGATCTGGTGCCAAAACTATGGTATTAATGAATTACCGCCTGCAATGAGGTTTCGGGATAATGCATTGTGCAAGTACTACGCTCCAATTTAAGAACAATCACTTGTAAAACACCAGATATCAAATAAGTAAATGGATTTTATTACAACAAGCGGTAGTTTGAAGGTAAAGCCACTTTAAATTATAATTTGTTTTAAATATTTTAAGTCGATAAATTTAAAGTTTACCAACGTTTCCTCTTCATAATAGTCGATTCATTCGAGTCTAACTTCGAAAAGTAGTTATATAAACCTTTATTAAATCTTTCTTAAAGTGATATAATAAATGCCCTAAATATTAGTTGCAGGTAAAATGGATCTTTTGTTAGACAGTAAAATAATTTTATAAAGCTGCTGCCTCCGTCTGGTAAAGACAAGAGCGCCTCCAGTTGGAGCCGAGCCAAATCATTCGGTACGATTAAGTTTTCTTCTGCCGAGACCTAAATCTCACAATTTTTTGTTTTGTTGCATCAAATAACCACAAAGTTTCCTTTTTATTCCTATCTTTTCATCTAAAGCTATTTATGTGCACATTTTGGAGTAGCGTTGGAGGAATTCCGGAATTTTATTACAAGAAAATCGTAACAAAGTGATTTCTGTAAATATTCACATCTCTGATTACGATTGCAGTAAATACAATATCAGAGAGCGCCGTCGACGTAATTACACTCGTACATGGCAATTTTATGATTAAATAATTATTCTAATTTGCTCGCGATATTGTACTATACTTTAAACTACAGAGTTTGTCAATAATAACAGCTTCTGTCTGTGTAACACGTAGCCTATACGCACAAAAGTTTTATGTACACAATTGTTGTAGCATTATTAACGTTAATTACATTTGTACATTTTCTAGAGTGTTGCTCTCACTAAAACAAAATAATTGCTTACTGCACCAACATTTTCACGAGTTTCCGTAGTTCAGTTATCTTACGTATGTCACCTAAAGGTTATTATCACAAGCACAAAGGTTACGGTGGTGCAAGCCGAAAGACTTGTTGCAGAGGAATGTGTTTCGAACTCTAACGGGGCTGGAACAACACTTGGAGGAAACAGCCAATCCTCAGAGGGGTCTTCCTTCAAAGATCTCTCCAAATCTGAAAAGTTAATAATATTCAGCAGGGGAGATACTTGTAACCCATAAGAGAATTATTTGAATCTGCCACGAAACAAAATGTATTAGAACGAGGGATGTTGAATACATTATATTTTGTGCGTTACGATACATTTGTTTGTAGATATTTTATGAGCTAGTGGCGAATACGAATTAGAAAGACACATTATGTGCACCTCAATAACTTTTTTGCAATTAGCTTCTGATAGATGTTACGCTACAATAGTATAACAATAAAATATTCTAATCCATATAAGTAGCAGAAATAAACATTGTTGTTGTATAAAATCTATAATTTTATAATAGGCATTGTTGTTAGCGAAAAGTTAAAATCTAATCCACATAAAATTGCGTATAACTGGCAAAAGCTAGTAGATATTCTCCTAAAATGTTCTTATTTAACCGGACCTAAGGGTGTTTTAAAGCTAGTTCGAAAAGTGTGAAGAGGAGGAGTAACAGCCTCGTAAAAAACAGGGTTGAGCTGGTCTAACTAATAGCATCCTGTAAGGACCCTACTTCGGGGTTACATAACTACTGCCATGTAAAGAGATGATATGTCACCAAGGCTGCAGAAAAAAAAATATTAAAATCTGTATACGTACCTTAACAAAGGCGAAGAAAAAGGACAAAAATAATGAACAACATAGTAATTACCTGATTTTCCACAGAAAAGTAAATGAAGATAAAATAGTCAACTGAAATTGCAGTAATCGTCGTCGACGAAGCTGTTGGAATGCTTTCCACAGGAAATACAAATGCTTCTGACGGATGACAAAAAAAACAGACCATGCTGCCTACGTTAAGATCAATGCGAAAAACTACAAAGCAAGGAGACGAAAACCCGAAACGAAACAGGGATACATACTGGAAAATGGGAGTAATTGAAGTACAATTCAGAAAACCTGAAAGGAGAAAGAACGCAATTGTTATGCAAAGTCAAACTCAGCAAAAACTACCTATACGTAGATGTAGGAAAGTCATTTGATGGAAATACAAACAAAAGTTTCAAATACACAAGGCTGACGTCGAAATGTATAAGAAAAATATACAAACATAAGTACACAAGTATATTGGTGAAACGAATCCGCGTTGGCAAAAACGACTATAATATAATATATTATCAATAATGCGTTTATTCGAAGTATTGGAATAAAAATACCGTCAACAATTAATGAGTATTATAAAAAAGATTATACATAATTATTGCCAAAGAGAAGGAAGTGTTTACCCAAGGAAGATCTTTATGTAAAAGAATCGTGGAGTTGCCATAGCAACTCCACGATTCTCATCCCACCCCGCTTACCTCGGATCAGCGCACGTAGCGCTGTGCACGAGTCTAACATGCCCCACCCTTGTAAACCCCCCCAACTATGCTACCGAGTCACTCCCGCAGCTCCAGAATTAATTAAAATTCGGGCCACAACGGGAGTCGAACTCGGGTCAACCGGTTGCGAAGCGGACTCTCGCCCACTGCGCCACCCGGTCGCCTACCAAGGAAGATCAAATGAAAAATTTACTCAGTTCATTAACCATAAACTTAAATACCTGTTTGTTAAAAGAAATGTCTAAAATATGTACATAAGCAATAAGAAGAGTTTAAATGGTTTGGGATAATAGTGAGGAAAACGGAACAAGCAATATAAACAGCCTATAATACGAAAACTAAAAATCATAAAATATTTTAAACGGTAATAAACAAAAAAGACAACACGATAATCGAAAAAAATAGTTCATGTACGGATTCAAGACACGCCTTGAATTTTGTGGAAATGATAATGCCGCTGCTTTTACTAAAAGCTAAATAAGAAAACCCAAACCAACACATGCATTGCATGTTTGATATTACTGTATTACTGTAAAAGCCCGAAATATGGTTAATCCTAGGTTTAACGCATACATCCCAGGATTTACCAAAATCGAGAGGTAGATGTCCGAAATCTTATTCAATTAGATGCAATTTGGGCTTTTACCATTCGCACACGGTAAATCTTAGGACCTACAAATTATTATCGGTAAATGTCAGCTTCGTTTGGACGGACATGGTTAAACGGACTAGAAGATATCAGCTGATCATTAATGCCGTGTTTACGCACGTGCAGTATATGTGATTAGAGAACCTTGTCGTTTGTTATCGTTTGTGAGGATATAAGTGTTTTACATAGTCATGTCATCATCAGAACGTTTCTATCAACTCATGGGCGTCAAACTTTCTAAGAAACATGCAGACAATACCTTTTACATTATTCGGGATATATAAATTCATTTCAAAAGTAAAGGAAGCCAAAATCACAAAGTGTAAAAAGTCAGTTCGAAAACAAAGGTAATTAAAAAATAAGACTACAAAGTGTATAAAATTATTTCGTATCGCAGGTTAAAACGATTTGACATTGTCATCGTTAGTGGCGGAAAAAGCTTACTGCCCCGCTCTTTCCAGAATGTAAAGATATTCGCTATTATATGTTATGAAGAGTTGTTTACAGTAATATATGAAGCCCATCTTGCAACAGGACAGGGAAGTACAACCCGACCATTTAAAGAGGCTAATTGAAAGTACCTAAATGTGACCGTTGAAGCAATTGTAAAATATTGCGAACCATGTCGAAAACAGCAAAGCATGCCGTCAGTAAACCTTAATGCGTAGCGAAAATAATTTTAGATGCCAAATCTACATGCAGTGCAACCCGGGCAAGGATGTCAAGTTTATTATGGTGTACCAACACCACCTCCCAAAGGTTGGTTGTTATTTGGCCCCTTCGATCTCAACGAGCCGTAGAAATGACATATCAACTCTTTCACATTTTGACTGTGTTTGGGGCTACAACTATACTTCATTCCAATAAAGGTAGAGAGTTTTCAAATACTATTATAACTGATATATGTTTCATGTTCCACTTCGACCAACCTTTTAGAGTAACCATCACAGACCGGGAAGTGTCCTCGAAAGGACCTTCCTTCAAGAAAGATCCCTCCAGTGGTATACGGATGGTTCGAATATGGAAAGACGAGGAACTGCAGCGGGGGTCTATAGACTCTGTTGCCGCATTTCCGGCCTGTCGGTTCTATAACTACCATCTTCCAGGCTGATGTATATGCCATAAACCTCTACACAAAGGTAAACTTCAGGAAGGGATATAAAGGTGCAACAATTGACATCCTCACAGACAGCCAAGCAGCAATAAAGGCTTTAAAGGTCTTTACTTGTGAGTCGAAGCTAGTCTGTTAGTGCCTGAGAATCCTCAAACAACAGGCAAACAGAAACCACGTTACTTTGTGGTGGCGAAGCAGCGACGCCATTTACTGAACCTGAACCTTGCTGTGGAACACAAAAAAGCCACAAAAAGCAGGCGGTCAAACTATGGGAGGAACAACAGAAGCCCCCATACTGACAGAATATACCAGGACAACGTCAGGTAATACAGTTCATCACTGTTTCGCAAAATAAAGCAACACTTGCTTTGTTCCTCAGCAAAATGGAATTGAAAACCATCACTTGCCTATTCACAGGCCACACAACATTAACAGTCGCACTGAGAAGGGGGGGCAGTGGCTGACCCCCCCTTCTTACTTAGTTTGCTCGTTCTCGTGTAATTTTGAATTTTTTTATCTAAACATATATGACTTTTATCCCTGACACTCTCTGAATCTGGTAATATATAATTGATTAAGATTAAATTCTAACCATCGGCGTAAAAAAATAAAATCCTCGGAGAGGCGCTCCAAGTTAATATTGTAGAAGATCCTACTGAGGGGCAAGAAGTGTTTTTTTCTACGGCAGATGTAAATTTCGTGTGTTTATTCCTACAAAAATTGGAAAATATGGGATTGAGGCAAATATTCTGTGTGACTCAGAAAATTATTACTGTTTTGCGGCAGAGCCATATGTTGGGAAGGTTGAAGATCAACCTAAAAGTTATAACAGTGGCGCCGAAATAGTAAAATGGTTAGTAGCAGCAGTAAAACTAAAGAATACGGGAAGAAACATCACAATGGATAGGAAATTTACCTGTCTTTCTATTGTTGATGAACTGCTCAAGAATACTATCACCCTTGTTGGAACAATACTCAACACACGCAGAGACGTTCCACTAGAACTAAGACTGCAGACTTTGAAAAATTCTACACCAGCAACTATTCGTTTTGCATTCAGAGATAAACAAACTTTAGTTAGTTATGTACCTAAACAAAACAAAGTTGTTACTGTTTTATCTTCACAGCACAGAGACATGAATGTACTAGAAGATAAACCAGAAATTATAATGTATTATAATTCAACAAAAGCAGGGGTGGATACTCTAGATAAATGTGTTGGAGCATATAGTTGTCGTCGTGGAACTAGAAGATGGCCCATGGCGTGCTTCTTTAATTTGATAGACATAGCGGCTTATAACGCGTATGTAATTTTCACAAAAGCAAATACAAGTTGGGCAGATGAACACCCTAAAACAAGGTCCTGCAGAAAGCTGTTTTTGAAAGAACTAGGCAAGGAATTATGTCAAGGAAATATGGAAAGTCGTTCTAATTATTCCGGCTTACCAAATGTTTATGTTACGGGTCTCAAGATATTTGGTTACGAATGCCATCTAAGTGGGGCTATTTCAAGAGGTAACGTTATCATAGAACCACGAGGAATTGCGACTCGTAGAGCTGTTGAAGATCTACCTAGGAAAGGTAGATGTTTCGTTAGTCAGCGATCAGCTGACAGAAAATATATGAAAGCATGCACTCATTGCCAAAAGTATATTTGCCCAAAGCATACCGCCGAAGAACAACAGACGACAATCAGGACATGCATCAAATGTAATCAATCTGTGGAAAAATAAATATTAGAAGATAAAATACACTTTACTTAACTCATTTCAACCTGTATATATACTATCGCCTTACATTTTCATAGAATAGGTTAAGAAAGCACTACAACTGAGACTTAAAAGACTGGGGTCAGTCGCTGACCCCCCCCGTTCTCGGTTCTCTAGGTACAGGGTCTCAGTGCGACTGTTAAAATACCATCTTTTTAAGATTGGTAAAGCTGATGACCAAATCTGCCGCTTATGTAACGAAGCAGAGGAAACGGCAGTGCAATGTTGCCTGTCGACGCAGACATAAAATTTTCGACAGGCAACCATAACACCTAACGAAATAAGGAACTCGAAGTCCAAAGAGATTATAAGGTTTATCAATAGCCTACAATTTCTCTAACAAAGAAAGCGCTCATAAGTTACAAAAGAACCATTAAGAGTCGAAGTGACGGAAGGCATATAAGGGCCAAAGCCCGAACATCCAATAATAATCATAATAATATGTTCAATATGGGGTGAAGTGAAAATCGTACATGGTAAGCACCGCAGTAGACAATCACAAGGGTCCGTTGAATGGACGAACCAGGACATATAACTTTGCAGTTGCAAATAATATGTGCCTCTCCTTCACAGAATCGACCTAAGACATCCTCAGCTTTGCCCATTATATTGAGATGGTATATCAGTGGCCAATGTCCAGCTAAAAGGGCGGTTATTTCCATTAACTCCTGTTTGTTGAGTTCGAGCATATCTCGCACTCTGTTAGCGAATGATAAATACATTTCTTGCCTTGTATCAAACCTGGAATGTTCTTCCAGTTTGTAAACTTTTGGGCGGCTTCCCATTGATTGATCCCAGCCATAATTTGCAATGCCGCAGAAAGTTTCCCGACCAGTGAAATGAGCCTCCGCACTTGTTTTAGCAATGCGATCAGCCATCTCGTTACTAGTAATGCCTTCATAGACAGGCACCCACATCAAGGTTATCTTGTTGTTTCGTGACAGCTAGTTTACAGTTTGTAGACATTCCCAAGTAATTTTAGGCTCAAAAGTATAAGACGTCGGGGTTCTATGTTCTGCTTGGTTGTCTGATATGGTATTGTTTGTGGCTCTACTATAGACTTTTCTGCGGCATACATGAACACAGACATCTACAGCATAAGTCTCCGGTTGAAATATTGTAGGGGTTTGACCCAGAGCTTTTGACAGCCTTATACCGCGGTCGTTAATGCCTCTACCCACGGCGTTATTTGGATCCTTCAGTGAATAAAGCGACCCATCCTCATTCTAGTGTAGGTTCCCCTAAGTTCCATGTTTGGTGGTCCGAAATAATCACTTCAAACAGTCACTCATATTGAGTCTGGCTGGCATTAGTATGTCAGTTGGTTTGTTCAGCAGCTCTTGTTGTATTTCTAGAAGTCCAAACAGATCTCCTGCTTTGAATTTATTATTCAGCTGCATTCTGAAGGCACTTAGTATACCGTTCCTCTTTACTTTTAAGGGTGGGGCAGATATGTGTAGCACCTGTGGGTCCCATAGGTATAGGCCAGCTGTTGACTTTTAGCAACTTGTTTTGCTATAATTTCTACTGTTTTTGGCCACCACTCTAGAAGCGTGTCCTACCATCGTTAAGCATGACCAAAAGGATCATCTTCGGTTTCAGTGCCCAAACTTTGCCAACGAGTCTCTATGACTCCCAGGTATTGAACTTTACCGGGGAAATGTATTATTATACCGTCTATTTTTGGGGGTGTAAGAAGTAACTTCCTTTTTCGTAAATGTACATTGTACAACTATTGTTTGGCTGAAATTAAGTTCTCCTTCTTACGCCAGTCATATACCAGCTAACCTGCTTCTTAATCTTCATAGCGAAAAAGACATCGATACATTAACTGCAAATAAAGCCCCGATTGCAAGCAGTAACACGATTGCAGACACATGTGAAGAATATGCAACTCCTACTTAAATAGTTCCACATTAGTCTTCAAGTCAATCCAACATGTCGCATGAAAACAACCAGGAAGATTTTCTATTATATGAACCAGACAATTTCATAAGAGATTTCCTACAGCAGTCCGGAGACAAACATAAAAATAAAAATACCGAAGGTAAACAGATCCAAGAACGCTATTAGCAGTTTTACGGACGTTGAAGATGAAGAATTCTATCGCCTTGGTACAACTGCAAGAACTCTCTCTCGCAGTTGTTTACTAGAAATCAGTTTATTCTGTGTATGTAAACTACTTTGTAAAATTATAATTTTATTATAGCAATAAATACCTCTTATTCCATAATCGAATGATTTTGCGAATATGCTAATCACGGTGGTATCAAAACTGACATTTGCCAACAGTAATTTATAATTCCTAGCTATGTCCAATGGTAAGAGCCTGCAATATCATCTAACTGAGTAACATTTCGGACATTTATGTCTCAATTTTGGCAAATCCTAGAATGTTAAACCTAAGATTAGCCATATTTCGGGCTCTTACAGGAACATGTGCCTATAAGTTTAATAATCAACCTATTGAACTAGTTACTGGTTATTTTCATGACATATATTACTCCCGTTTTCGTCGAAATAATAAAATGATACAACACACGTTATTACCAAAGCAGTAGCAACCAATAGCAAAGTAGATAATAAATCAAAATAACGCCGCTAGCATGGGAAAAACAACCAGATTTGAGGGAATTATCTTTTTATGAAACAATTTTTATTTTCATGTTACATATTTAGAATTTGAGAGTGTAACTTTTAATATTGTTTTAATTAAACTGTTCATGGCTGTTTTTAGATGTTACACTGATTCATGCCGTTTGTAAGAAGTGATTGCGTAACACATTTATGAACAACTAAACCAAGCTTAATTAAATAATAGATTGGAAAATACATATAATCAAACATCATTTTCTTAGAAGAATTTCTTACCGGATTTAGAACATATTTTATGCTTTAGAGAGGCCTTCAGGAAATCGACTTCTTATATTGACACACGCGGTTAACATGCAATATCTATCAGTCAGAATATTTCCAGTAGTGTAAAACGAAGAATTTCTACCCATATTAGTTTTAATAGGGTAAGTTAAATTATTGTAATTTATAGGCATTTATATCTTACTGTATTCGAAACAATTTTATCAACACACCACACACACTTTTTATATTTGAAATTTAATTTTGAATATTTAAAAACATATGTGTGATGATATGTACAGTTAATTGCAAAATGTTTCGTACGGCTCTAAAAAAAGTAGGCTGAATTTGTCCAATTTTAGCATTTTGAGTTGTACTGAATGTCTGAATTGCATCTGAATTGATTACCATGACATATTTCAGTAGCGTTTTTTTTTGGATTTTATTGGGTAGGTAATGAATGTTAACAGTAAAAATAATTAGGTATTTTAATTTTAAAACGTTAATATTTCGTTGAACCCCCATTTTCCTCCAACACACTTGCTAGTCTTCGATTCATTGATTCGGCCAAACTTAGCGTGTACTGTGGTAAAAGAGTTGCCCAAGCATTTCGAATTGCTTCGATCAATTCATCTCGATTTCGAGGTCGGAATTCATGCTTGTATATTTTCTTCACAATATACCCCCAGATGTTCTCGATGGGGTTGCAGTCGGGACTTCTTGATGGCCAGGGAAGAAGTTCAACGTCGTTTTCTTCCATCCATCTTTGAACAATTCTTGCTGTATGAACGGGAGAATTATCCTATAATACATATAATGGTAAGCATATCTACCTATTGCCTATATTGTATAAAAGACCTGCTGGAATATAAAGTTATGGTCGGGATATCTTTCTCTAACAGACGGAAGCATAATGATATTGAGCATGTCGATGTATTTTTGACCAGTCAGACGTCCATCTATAACGTGGAGAACCCCAGGACCTTCGCTAGAAAACCACCCCCAAACATGAACTGAAAAACGTCCACTTTGCTGGTGATGGTGCAAATAATTTTGGTTAAAGCGTTGGCCTCGGGGACGATATACTTTAAGCCTGGCATTATTTGCAGACTGAAAAATTTTCTCATCACTAAACACAACTCGGCTCCAAAACTCATTATCTCTATTAATATATTCGTTGGCAAAGTCCAACCTTCCTTGCTTATTTTCTTCCGTTAAAAAAGGTTTCTGTGCAGCTACGGAGTTTCGTATACCTCCTTCTCTTATGCGTCTTCCTACGGTGTAGGTGGAAGCGGGAAAGTTGGTCTCTTCTTTAGCCTTCGCGGCAATGACGAACGGATTGTCCCTTACGTAGTTTACCAAGGCTGCGTCTTCCTCCGGAGTGGTCTTCCGCTTCCGGCCTGCACCCACAGCACGAGTCAAAGACTGCGTATTTTCCCACTTCTTTTTAAGACTCTGGATGGTGGATTTCTTTGAGTTCAAATGATCCGCTGTACGTTGCAATGACCATCCCTGGCTTAGTTTGGCAACAGCGATTGCCTTTTCATCGTTGGATAGCATGTGCTGCGGCATTTTCAACGTTCACTTCTCTTGACTTTGACAGTTACAATTTCAAATTTTTAATCAATTTCGAGTAACTGCTGAAAGCCTTATTCACATAGAAAAATTTTGCCGTACTAAACATATCGCTATTAACTGTACATTAAACGCTTTCTGTTTTGTTAATGTTCATATTGAATTCAGCATTACAAAACCAAACAAATTACAAGCAAATAGTGGGAATAACATCACATAAGGAGTTCATACGTGGAAAATTTAATATGAAACTTTTATATTACATCACTAAGTATACCGCATGCGATGTGTAGTTCTAATTTCAATCAGTTTTAATTCAAGCTTATAAAATATTAAAATGGTAAAAGTATATGCCTTTGGTAATAACTATATTGTATTTATGTATTATGCACAGTAATTTTATGTATCTATTATTAATTTCTGTTATGGAAGATGCATTTCGTATATGTTTATTTATTGCATATAGCTTAAAAAAGACATAATATTTATATAAACAACCTGAAAGCTATTCGAAACTGCCAACATGCGAATAAATTTTGTGAAATCAAAAAGTTAACAATCTGTTAAAAACATTTTATAATTTATGTTTATTGTTTCTAACGCATTTTCCAAAATGTCAGTAATAAAAATGCAACTGTATATATTTACTTATGTAACATTTTGTGATCCGTTCTTATGGAAAGTTTATTTGTACTGAAGATACATCACAAACGGATATCTCACGATCATTTTCGTTAACATAGATAGTTTTTGCAATACTGTTCAGAAGTCACTCACTACATTTCTTTATGGTAATGATTTCCTTCTCATAACCAATTTTACAGGAAGATTATTTATTATTTAGATTACAGTAGAATCAATTAAAAATTTGGAATAATTTTAAAAGCGGTTTTCACTACTTGGCGAGGGAAATACTCGATTATAAATGTTTCCCTTTGCGACATGCACACTATTTTAGCAGTACTGTTGGAAAAATACTGTCGTGTAGGTGCAGAGAAGGTTTCGAATTTACAAATATATCATAGACAAAGTTAATCATTGCTTGCGAATATATCGTTTGACGGTTAGTCAACCAACAGAGAAATCTGCATTACCCAACAACGTCGTGCCTTACTTGTAAAGTTAAGATATGCGTCTACATTAACAAAATTCAATCACTTTACTTACTTTTACTCTCATCTTAACACGCTTTACTTAATGAAATAATTTTACTATAATAGATTTAGAACGCCTGACGACAGTCAGTGTATACATCGGTAAAACGTTTGCACACTTATTTGAACATATCGGTTGATATATCTTTTCTTTTAGACTATTTTCGCATGTACAATAATAACTTTTATCGCCAGCACTTAAGAAAGTCGTAATTCTTTACAGACTTGTTCTAAACGAAGATATCTAGCACACTGGTGTTGATCCTTTTGGGTTAAACCCGCAGTTATGTTATACGTGAACATTTAGTTGTTACTTATCCCATTGGGGTGGTTTACTTTCTCTACATCCATTTTTTTTTGCGGCAAGAAAATGAAAAATTCAACAAACCAAATCCAACATAGCGAATTAATTTGACTCATTAAAATATTGAATGTATTGTGTGGTTAACCCTTTACTGCATCGTGTGCCATATATAACCCATACCGATTTTTTTATTTTTCATTCATTGAAACGAAAGCAGAACGATACTGCATGAATACTCATATTTGGCACATACACAGCGAAGTGTCTCATGCATTATCCCTCCCACAAAACAAATTTCGAGTGAGTGGTGATCAGTGCAGGCTCGTACTTGCTTGTATAAGCGTCGTCTATATAGTAAAATACATAATTACTTAGTTGATTTTTGCCAAAAAAAACTAAAATTTCGAAGGAGAAAAAAATGATCAGTGATAGGTAACCTTTGAGAGAAGACCTTCAAGTAAGTTTCATTCATAACATTTATAAAACTGTCAAATGTCAAAGAAATTGTTTGCGCTTTATATGGCACACCATGCAGTTCAGCAAATGCCAAAGTTCATAATAATATTTCAGTTATGGATCCTAAAATATTTTAGAGGAATCTGCGCTATGTGAATTTACCGGTGGATGATAGTGAAGATTCTGAGTTGTCGGAAGAGGAGGAAAATCTTGTTGTAGAACCATGTGTAGAACGTATTTTGGCATATGACGGCGACGTTGATGCCGGTGTTATTATTCCTTCAGATTTATCTTCTGAAGATGATTTACCTCTTGCTGAGCTAAAACAACGATTGCCTAAAAAAACTAATACTGCAGCCTCAAAGGCAGAATCTAGAGTCAACTGGATGGAGGGAAACCTCACACGAACAGAAGATGAAATAAAATTTACTAGTAATCAGAATTTGCCGAGTTCGATCTTAGATTTAGATACGCCAGTAGAATTTTTTAGATGGCTGTTTCCAAACGTTATTATACAATTCATTACTGATCAAACAAACCTATATGCTATTCAGTGTCGTCCAAACAAACCCGTAAGCGTGATAGTGTATGAAATTGAGCAGTTTATTGGAATTAGCTTATATATGTCTATTATCCGGTTACCAGTCACAAGAAATTATTGGAATATTTCTATAGGTCATCCTGCCGTATCTCAAATTATGAGCTGTAATAGACTTGAGGACTCAAACGTTGCCTACATTTCAACGATAACACCAACATTGTTGAGAGTGGACAACCAGGTCACGATAAACTCTTCAAAATTCGACCGTTTCTTTCAAAAATCCGAGAGCGACTACTTTTAGTTCCTAAAGAAGAACACCTAGCAATGGACGAGCAAATTATTCCAACCAAAGCAAGAAGTCAAATAAAGCAATACAACTCCAAAAATCCACACAAGTGGGGATATACAAATTTTAACTAAAGATAACACAGAAATAAGCGTTGTATCCTGGTTTGATAACAAAATTGTGACCCTAATGTCTACATATACTGGCAGTCAACCAGCCGGTGAGAAGAAAAGATTTTTCAAGGAGGAAAACACTCACAAAATGATTTCTTGCCCTCAAAGTGTTGCTGTTTACAATAGCTATATGGGTGGCGTGGATCTCCTCGATCAATGTTAGGGTTCTATCGCATAAAAATCCGATCAAAAAAGTGGTACTTGCGTATCTTTTTTCATTTCTTGGATTTATGGCTGTAAATAGTTAGTTGTTGTTTAGAAAAGCAGGAAAATTTCCCTTGCCTCTTATGAATTTCAAACTCTCACTAGCTGACGCATTGTGTCTTGCCGGAAAACCTGTGAGGAGGAACAAGAAAGGAAGACCATCGAACACCGATCTGGAACAAGCCTATGAACAAAAAAGAAAAAAAGGACCCACCAAAGAAACTCCGCTGCAGGATATTCGTCTAGATGGTGTAGAGTTGTAGACCATTTACCTGAATGGCGTCAAAATGACAGGTCAAGATGTAAGTTTCCCGGATGTAACGGAAAAACGTTAACATTCTGTCATAAATGTCAAATTCCGCTGTGTTTCAATAAAGACGGAAATTGTTTTCTGAGATTTCATACGGAATAAACATGTTTGTACTTCATAATGTTCCATATACGGCCACCCCGTTTTTTTTTTAAATAAAAGTTAAAATAAAAATTAGATTTTTTTTATTATTTTTAGGATCAATAGGAATACCTTTTAATGACCATGAATCTTCTCAATCAAAAATAAAAATTCAAGCAGTAAAGGGTTAAAACAACTCCGTCAAAACTTGCATATACAGGGAATTTTTCTTTTTAGTATACATAGCCTATGTATACTTTTAAATGAAACGCGTCAATTTCGCCTATTGTGTAGGCAACCAACTATATAGACAACTCAAGCATGCTGTGACCACAGCAATCAAATTAATTCAATACTAAAACATAAAATTAATCTTTATTTAGTGTCAAACAATTGTTAGAAAATTTAAATCAGAGGGATGCGTAATAAATTCCCATAAAATAAAAACTGAAAGTAATCACGTTTTAACCGAAGAAATGAAATGAAATATTTTATGCTACGTTGAATAATAATAATTAAAAAAAGTTTGTAATCGCCGGGAATTAAACTCGGATCAACTGCTTGGAAGGCAGCCATGCTGACCATTACACTACTTTACCGCTGATGTATGTGTTTTGTACAAAAGAAATATAATGTGCACGGACCTTACGGAAACATCATCCTGTCGATTTTTATTTAATAAATAAGTCATCATCTGCGTCTTATATGCCTACAAGCAATATAAACACTGCATCAACATAACCTTCATACTCAAATAATTCACAACTATAGTGAAGTTTGTTTCTGATTTTTAGTTGTCGGTATAGTTGGTTGCATACACAATAGGCGAATTTGACGCGTTTCTTTTAAAAGTATACATAGGCAATGTATACTAAAAAGAAAAATTCCCTGTATATATTTACTATACTATAAAACGCTAACATTTTAATTAAGCCAAGATATACAAAGTGTAGCCCGCAGCGTGCATAACCGATTTTGACTTTGGCGTTATGGTTTTAGGTACCTAAATTTTCAAAATTATGTAACTTTTTATATATTAATCTTAAACAGAATATGTACGTTTCATGAAATTTCCAAAGTTTTTTCCGTTGTTCTAATTGTCTAATAGATTACAGTCTTTCTTGTTCCTTTTTCCCGCATTTTTAACAATTTTCCTTTTTTTTCTTCGCCTCTATTTCCTTTTTTAAGTAAATGTGCTGTTCTTGTTAAGCTGATATGTTTCCTTGTTTTGTTGGAATTTGCATAATTTGCTATGCGTATGCAAAATTCATTTTCTAAATTATAGTAAATTATAGTAAAACGGAGGAGAAGGTTGCCAAGGAAATACTAGGGTCTATTTTGTTTTGGATGGTAGCTACATTCAAGCAGAACGGATTTCATAGACTTTTTATGTATTTCCCTAGATAAATTCCTTAATTTTTCCACAACTATTTCTATGATTTGTTTCATATGAAAAGTTACATTATATTTAGGTAATGGAGAATACTAATATTTTGCGCTTAAGAAGTTAGTTATCTGACACTTTGGTTATTATTAATAGAATATATTCTACAAGATTTATTCAAAATATGAAAAATAAGCGCGGATGATAGATTTTCTGTAAAATAGTTATTTATATTAATATAATGCATGTCTCAGTACTATAATCAGCATGATATGCTGTCAAAGAAAACCTATGAAATGATGCGTGTGTGTGTGTAGGGGTTGGGGGGCTCTTCTTTACCTTGGCTGTCATCACCGCATTTACCAAATACCGGCGGTAATTGCAAAACAAGTTGCAGTTAATTAATATTCAGTTAAGCCATAAATTGTGTTGTTAGAGAAAGCCTAGGCTGTTATCAACTGCTGTGCATTTACATGCTTGTATTCCAGTTATGATCTCGTTAAATTCGAGATGTTATAGAACTTCCGATAATTCATGTATAACAGCAAGCAATTGAGAAGTCAATAGTAAGCATTAATTTCAAGCATCCAACAAGTATTCAAGCTTCGAATGCATTCCAGTATTGAGAAAATACTATTTATTTTACGTAAAGGTTTTGCTCGTAGCTTTAAAAATTTTTTCAGTTGTAGATATTTACTTACCGATAGTACTGCTTGATGTCGACATTGTTGGCGTTGAAGTACTTTGAAATGTTGCTATTTCTGAAATAAATAAAAACAAATATTACAAGGTAACTTGCCCTCCACGCAAAGCTGAATTAAATATAAATTATTAACAAGGATGTTTACATTGGCAACCCAACATGTACTACATTAAGCAGTACGAAATGGAACCTCTTAAGTAATTTATTGTAATTAGATAATTGCATACCATACTTTACTTATTAGTTCTTTGCTGTAATTAAGTAATAAATTTTAAAACATTTCTTAAAACAAACATTTTAAAGCCTCAAAACGTTTGCAACGTCCGATCAATTCAAATTAGCTTGCTTTTTTAGACGCTGTTCTTATTGTTGCCTTTCCTCAATGTTTCATACGATCTTCTCAGTGACTATAAAGCAACAGGCGTAGATTAAAGATTCCTGAAAACCATACAGGAGTCGATATGTCCTTGACATTATAAACATACTCCATGTTCATTCAAAACATAATTTCACTATTTGTTATGCATAGTTGGAAATTATAAGCTTTTCTGTTTGAAATAGTAAGTACAACTTCAAGATTTCGCAGTTCTCTTTTTGTTACCAAGTAATAACGATTTGCAACAGCGCAAAACATTAGAACCTATGATTTGAGGTTACGCTGAATCTTATCACCGCCACTTCATTTTGATTTGAACCTCATGCATGTTAAATTCCGTTCTATCTGTTATAACCTCCAATAAAGAATATATTAAATAGCTGAGGAAAATTATGGATGAACATAGTCTTGACATGTTTAAAACACTGCTTAGAATTTTCAGAATGTAATCAAGTTTTTGACTGAAATTCAACGAAAACAGAAAAAGGCATTGCATTATCCAGCTGAAAACAATTATTCGTCGAAGCAGGGCCGTTTTAAGACCTTGGTAGATTTTTATTTCTAAAGCCCTTGGACACACAGGCCTGTTGTTACTCATTTTTATACTGATTCGTTCTTTGCACGCCCCAAAAAATATTTTTAAAATCTTGAAAATACTCGCTAATTGTAATGTATCGCAAACGCCTTTGAACCTCTGCTAACACAAAATCCCGAACCCGCCACTGGTTCACGATGATTATTGCTGTGACATTCAAATATCTAAATTAATATTTGATGTTTTCTCTTATTTTGAGATTCTTCTGTTTGAATATTTTTCATGTGAAATATTGTAATCCCTGAAAGGCTCTTGTGCCTAGTCAGTCTAATTGATAAAGCGGCCTTGGGTGGAAGGTGCATTATATAAACAGATGGATGATATATAATAGAACTACAACATCATAAGTATGTGAATATAATACGAATGAATAGGAATAATATTTATCCACCATGTTTTATGACATAAGTTGTAACAAAATACTTTAATAAGGAGAGATTGCAAAATCACTGCTGTTGAATTGTTTTGTGGCGACAAATACATTAATTTACTAATCACTTAATATGTGCTCTAACGTATATTTCTCTTGGAGCTACATTTAATCGTTTCCACCAAAGTATGTCTTGCTTATAATATAATATTTATACTTTTATTAATTAGAATTAATTGTAACAAACCTGGCAGATAAAAAACTTTCGTGGCTACGGTGGTAGTCGTCGTTGTAGGAATTTTCACTTCTGAAAAAATACCAAAATAATGGACGAAATTAACACAGCCTTATAGAATATTACCATACAATCTAACCGTATCGTCACTTTTTCCCATGGAATTAGAAGCGGAACATTTATACGTTCCAAAATCATAATGTGATATGTTGAAAATTGTTATAACCATCGTGGTTTTAAAGCCGTTGCGCTTTTCTTGAATTTTATAGCGATACCTATAAATCACACTTCAAGAAGTTTAAAACTTTAGCAAACAAAGGAAAAACTTACCCGCTCTTGAGAACATCTTCATCGTTCTTTAACCAGTAGTTATTGGAGGGAGGATACGCTTCCACCTCGCATTTGAGTTTCGCATCTGCATTTAAAGGTGCTCCCACCAATCCCCTAGGCACGTGTAATTTAGGAGCAACTAAAACAGCAATTATTGTAGTAATTGGCAACAGAATCTGCGCGTAGACTAAAAGAAGCAAATGTTTTTGTTACGTGACGGGTACAAACACCATGGAAAGCAAAGTTCGTTGAACCCGTAAACACAGCTCAAAATGCGAATTTATTACTTTATAAAGAACGCGAGCATTCCTATAAACTTTTACGGTGATAAAATGTCATAAAAATATAAATGGTTCTGTTCGAATAACTAAACTTATTTAAAATGACGCCAGAAGTCATGTATAAGTTTAAAAATCTTGAAGTAATTTCAATACATTAAGTACATATAAATGCTTTACATGGTCAAGTACCTTATGATTCTAAACTCAATTAATGAAAATTATGAACGGTTGAAGAATTATGAGAAGCGATTTTATAACAAGGTTTGCTTTGTAGGTTCCAAGTCACTCGCAAAGGAACAATATAACGTATATATGTCGTTTTATCTTTAATTAAAGCTAAACTAAACAAATGTGGCATATTATAAAGAAAAAGAATAGCTTCCACACTGGAGAAATGATAAAAAAAGTAATTTATTTGAAATTTAACTTGAATAGAAGTTATATTATACACATCACTTGGCCAAACAATTAAAAGGTTCAAACAAAGTTGGCAGTTTAATCAATAAACAAAAAAATCTGACTGGCATCCTCCTTTTCTTTGTATAACTAAAATGGATTCACATGATTTTGACTACATTGCTCTACTTTTCTACTTTTCCTTTCTACTGTAATTTGTAAATGTTAAAAAAATAGAAAAATCCTTACATTATTTTCAGAAGGTGTACAGTGAGAAGACAAAAAAATTCAGGTTTTATGACATTTTCTCTTTTCTCTGAATGCAACACATAGATAAATATACGATATGTTACTGTAGGGCTGGGTTTTAATTAATAACATTACTATGGCATAGTACATACATATCTATAAAAACATGTAAATCTAAAAATGTAACACACGCCCTTAGCATAATTCACAACTCAGCCTACGCGTCCTACGCCAACGCAGTACCACACGTCTACCGCTAGAGGCCGCCCCGCCTACACCACTCTAGTGAAGTTATTGTCAGCCGCTTACGACCTGTTGGTCTTTGCCTAGTGTTCAGAGTGGCACCGCCTACATTTCTCCGAAGTCTTATTATTGCTTACTTTGATTCTGTGTGTTAATATACGTTTGTACCTTCACATTCTGGACTTTTATTAGAGAACAGGAGTTTTTTCAATTTAACCCTTAACAATACAACAGTGGCGCAGCAACTCGAGGCTCGAAGCACGAACAGTCATCCAAGAGTTCGATCCCAGTTGAGACGCTTAGCTGCATTGCAAGAAGGTAGGCCAGACCCACCGCAAAACACATACCCGCAGGGACTCGAGGGACAGATAGGCAACATACTCAACGCTGTGCACGCTTTTATAAACAATATTGCCGTGTATAAAGACTGCGAAAACATTTCCGAGGGAAACGCGATTCGTGATCTCTCAACTTTATTTGAGGCGCAGCAGCGACTTGGTGGCAAGGCGTTAAAGCAACGGTTTACAACATAAGAGGAAGCCATGGATGCTTTAAAGAACACCTAAGGCCCGAACAAATTCACTTATGATATCCTGAGGGAAATGCTCGCATCGGAACAAGCCCACCGGATTATTCCTTTACAAGAAACGGGCATTAATCGGGAAATTCCCACACGATCGACAATTAATCGAAGAGTTTCAGCTGGAAATCGTATACGGACTATTATACCACCGGTTTAGGAAGAAAATCCCGAGAACGGGATTCCAAACTTTTAACGCACTTCTGACAGAACGGAAAAGCGAAGCAACCTCCCTCTGCTTACCACCAATTCAGAAGAAGCTGAAAAGAAGGAATTCAAATCAAGGTGCGAATTTTGCAGGCATCCTAAGCGTACCTGGGAGGAATGCAACAAGAAAAAAGCTGCCGAAGCAAAAACCTCGACTGAGAAAAATCGCGCAGAAAAGCAACCAAGACCGCCAATCACTTGTTTCGGTTATGGAAGGAGTGATACGAAGTCAGTGCCCAAGGTGCAACCCACAAACGCCGCTTCTACTTAGCCGACCAAATGATACATTCGGAGTTACACGGAAAGTCTCGCCCACTCAATCGGTCTAGCATCGGCCGCGGGCCTCGCTTAGATACCGGAGCCAAACAAAGTATCGCTGGGCACACACTATATGAAGCCATGAGCCAGCAAGGGTATGCATTTAAAACACCCTTTATAATTCTTATACTGGCAGATGGGGAAAACCGCAAGAAACACTCACAGCCACCGTACCGGTACGGATGCAGAATAAAGTGGTGGAAACCAACTTCCTGATCCTTCCGGAGGCTCAGAACAGAACGCTACTTGGTATGAACTTCTTGGAAGCCGCTGGTCTAGTTCTAAATCTGGCCAACAAGAAATGGTATTTTGTGGAACACCCCGAAGCCCAATTCCCCTTCGAACCAGGGTTATGGGCAGGGAAATACAAGTTGAGACCCGCTCCGCAGAGTCGCCCTTGCAGAGAAGTAACTCGAGGTACCGTACTCAACGACCCTACAATGAACATCACCCGGCAGCGCCAGGCCGAGGTAACCCTGCCGGCAACAACCCCGGAAGAAGACACGAACGTCATGGAAGTGGATACTGATATTTATAAATATGACCCCGTCACAATTGACATCATTTTTGCGGATTCACTGTCAGACATTTATCCAGCTTTTCACTACAACTTCAGCCAAGCCACGCCTATGTTCCCACAGTCACCTCGAAGAGTTCTCAGTGTGAAAATTGCACTAGCAAACGCTGAACCACTGGAGCTCACGCCTACCAAAGGAGAAGTCCTTACCCCAGCTCCAGAAGCTCCGGCTAAACCGCATATTGGCATGCACGTTCGAACCAGGGGGAGAGCCCACTCCGTTTGGGGAACACCGAATCGAGACTGGAAGTTATTCTCCTATTGCCGCGCTGCCCTACCAGTTACCCCATCCGAAATAGCAGATCTTTAAGAAAGAACTTCAAGAAATGATAACCTAGGGTGTCATTGAAGAATGCAATTCACCATGGGCGGTCCTGCTGGTAATGGTTCCCAATCCAGACGAACCTAACACAGTTGTACGAAAATACCACATGTCCGCCTTGACCTCATACCACGGACATAGCGACACACCGCCCCAGGCCATTCGACCCATTCGAAAAAGGGGTCGCCCAAGGAAATTGTAAAAATTTTTTCCTCATCCTGTTGTTGGATCCGACGTCGGGACGCCTTGGATCCAAAGGGGGGGCCTGTAACACACCCCCTTAGCATAAGTCACAGCCCAGCGTACTCGTCCTACGCAAACGCAGTACCACACGTCCACCGCTAGAGGCCGCCCAGCCTGAACCACTCCAGTGAAGTTATTGTGGGCCACTTATAAGATCATCAGAGGAGCACTCCGAGAGAAAGGGACTCCCTTCTCACCCTAAATGCCTACGACCTGCTGGTCTTTGCATAGTGTTCAGAGTTGCACCGCCTACATTTATCCGAAGTCTTATTAGTTATTATTGTTTACTTTGATTCTGTGTGTTAATATACGTTTGTACTTTCTACATTCTAAACTTTTATTAGTGAACAGGAGTTTCTCTAATTTAACCCTTAACAACACAACATAAATAAGATTCCGTATGGGTAGAATTTTACCTAATACGCAATGTTTGAAAAAGGATGTATAAAGAATTTTATCTTAATTGATTTATTAATAAAATATCTGTATGCCAAGAACACCTTGGATAAAAAAATAATTTGGTTTTGTGAACTTTCGTATGAAGTCTATAGATGACTGCCTGTCGTGTTTCCAAACCGTAAACAAAATCTGTATTTGTCAACGTCCTTATCCTTTTTTTTGTACAGTAGATGATTGTGCAGCTTACCATAAACATGTCTAAAATAATTCGATATGAATGTTTTATTTCAAATATACGAGCGCATTTTCAAAAGGAAAATAAACAATATGATCGCCTGTTGCAATTCACGAAAGTTCACAAAGAACTGCAGCTACCGTGGTTATAAGTACAAACTCTACAGAGATATTTCTAAAAAGAAAGTGCTACTTGCAAAAAAGTTCGAAAATAACACCGAAAACAGAAGCTGTAGTATTATTGCTTAGTCATTTTTAAGGGGAAACGTAAAAATTCGTGTCGAAATAACTGTTTAGCAAGTGTTAGAAAACCGTTCAGAACAGGAGGTAAACGTTCCATTACTTTACGATTTGATTCTACTTGGGGATTTATTCTTACAGCGATATTAATATTAATTTAAGCCAAGAGAAGTAAATAATTGCTATATGACAAATGGAGAAGCAATCTGCTAATTTCAAACTGTGGGTTAATTGCAAGCGGTATTATGACACACGTATTAGACAAAATGGCTATAAAAATAAAAACGTCTTTAATAAGTAAATGTTTAATCCTCGCCCTGCTGAAATAAATTCAGATGCGCAGAAGGCGGAAATTGATCTCTAGTGACCCGGCTGGTATTTTAGTGATTTTACACCAATTTCGAAACACCAAAATGTCTATGCTCCTAATAAAAGCTTATACATGATAATGTAATTGTAATACTTCTGTTTCTTTTACAACCAGTTGCACTAAAAAACGTTATACATTCGACATCCAGGCATAACGCGTTAACTCAATAAAAATTCTTCTTACAAATAGGGTACAAATTGCTTCGAAAATGATTTGCATTCTGTTTTACAGTAACCTGTCCATATGTCTGACAAATAAATTTAAAACTACTATCACACTTATTAGTGTGTTTGGTTTAATTGCATACACAGAAAGTAAACCTTCCCGTCTCAAGTGATCCCAGTGGATTATCTCTGACATACCAAGCACTTTTCCACGAAATTTATTCTGAAGCATTTTCATAGCAGCTACGAACCTCGTATTCAAACACCTAAAATGGTATTTTGGAAACAATGAGATTTTTAAAATAAAGAAGAAAGTCGGGATCATTGATGTGAAATAAAGGTTTTTGAATTGTTGAATTTTCATAATTCGTCGTTGGTATAATTATGAATAGGTTCTTAACTTTTTCTCTATATACTGATTTTCTCAACGGGACTTTTTTGTAGTAAAATACACCTTTGAAATAAGAAAGTAAACTAACATTCTCTACTGGTGTAATATGCGGTATTGCAAACTATTATTGTTTCACAAATGTGATTGGCTTCAATCCTACGATACAAACCCATGTTTTTTAAATTTGTTGTCCACCTGCTTAAATAACTACGAGGGAGAATCCATGTGCTTCTTGAAGGAGCTTGGCACGTTTCACCAATATGTCTACATAGTGCATGCCAAATTTTATTAATTTAGGAAAATTGTGTCAGACTTAAAATAGTGCAAAGTCAATAACATTTTTTTTATTAAACTGAAAACTTACAGAAAAGTATGGGCCCAAGGAAACTTCATGAAAATATGAAACAAAGGAAAGTTTCCTACTTGATTACTAATAACGCGAAGCTATAGGTTCCTATTGCTCAGATTTAGTTGGTTGTCTTGAAGATGCTACCGAGAAAAAAATTAAGGTATTCCTAATTTGAAAATGTTTTATAATAATTCGAAATAATTTTAAAATTGTCAAAAACCATGTTTCAAAATAAAAACATTGTTTTACCGCGACGAACATTCCTTCCAGGGAATGGCGAACCTTAAGATTTGTCCGTCATATGTTAGCATAATAATAATGTTTGACACGGCTAGCACGAAGTAATAATGTTGCTATATATCCGATCTAGACTTAAATGAAGCCAATGGAAGCTACACAGTTACGCTGTGACCATATTCTTAGTTAGTATTCATCTCTTTAATTGTTTATTATATTAATTGGTTATCTATCGGTGGCGGATTACGACATTTGAGGCCCCAAACTCAACTGATTTTGATGATCCTAAAACGTCACTAAAAGTATATCATCAAAACAGTTTTGAAAGACGTTGCACCGCTTTATTCAATTTATTATAATATCTTTGAGAATATGGCTCAAAGATCTAAGATATCATAGCTCGACAGCTTACTCAGTCCGTACGGCATTAATTATTAAACACCTTGAACGAACTGGCAAAGAATCTATCGAGGTTTATCAAGCAATACAAACCTTCAGTTTCACCTGGAGCAATACTAGGAATCGTATGCGAAGATTGATATCCTTGCGGATATTAAGTTATGCATTCACAAGTAGGTAAATATTTTGTGTTTAAAGCATAAAATAATTGTCACAACTCAACTACACTTTGATATCGTAAATAATTATTACAGTAACTTATATAATTTGTATGACTTAAGTGCTTGCAATACAGTATTATCAGTAAAAATGTTCATAGTGGGTTGGATGGAAACAAACAAAATGTTAACGATATAGTTTATAACATTTAGTACTACTATTTGATAGATTTTATAGGATAGTTGAGTTGCTACAGCTATTTTTACTTAAAAACCATAAACCTGAATTTATTACATAACATTGCAGGTACTGTAATTTTCGTGTACATTTCTTATTCTTTCGTACTAGATGTCTTATGTCAATTACTAAAGTTAATATAAATGGATAATTAAGAAAAATTTAATTTAATTCTTCATTTTAGGAAGTTAATGCTCGAAGATGTTAAAAAACAGCCATAAAACAGCACATATTAGATATAGAAGATATTGACATATTGTTAAATCCTACTATCATTACCAGAAAGATAACTTAAAAATTGACTTGAATAAATGGGTATTGAAATCTGCCAGATAACAATTTTCTGAAAAACCAGTGAAGATGTTAAGAAGTAGGCTAAGACTCTTAAAATTTGGTTTGAAGAAAATATTAAATAAATTATTAATAAATTGCTACTAAACAAATAGTGTCTGTGCCTAAACTTTTCTGTATAATTAGAAATTTCTATTACGCTTGTTTAGAAGATAAACCGTATTTATTAATTCTCTATAGTAAAAAAATTATGTATTAACTATTTGGACAATGAATGGTTGTATTTTTTTAATAAATCGCTTCTCTTGTATTTTATTAACTCTGAGTTTTAGTCAACATTAGGTATCAAATGAAAGCTCTTTTAAAAAACTTGCACACTATGAGAAACCAAACATTTCGACATATTACTCAATCTGCGAACAACGATCATCCAGTATAATTTCTCAAAGTACATTTGAATTGAATGAAGGACTTTGAAACGTAAACCAAATTATACATAAAGAAGGAAATAAGGCAAAAACTAAAAGGTGCACTCCTTAAACCAATTTAATCTTCTCTTGATATACATATATTTTCGGTATCATTTACGTCCAAAGATTTCGCAAAATGGCGTTGAGGGATTTTGTAGGACATTTATATGAAAATCCAATAATTTTTACGAAACTTTTTATCTTCAAAACTAAACTCACTACGATTATTTTCAAATTTCCACTATAAGTCCCAATTACTCAAAAACCTATTATCAAACTGACTTAAACTTTAAATTATTTAATAGCCGTAACAAATATGACGTGAAAAACATTTTTAGTTCTACTTTCTTTTAATGCCAAAGGCATGATACCCATCCCACCCAGCTTATGCCGGCTCATCGCATTTCGTGGTATTCACAGGTCTAACATGCCCCACCCTTCAAAAATCCCATGCGCTAACTATAACTAATAAAACGCCACAAACACCCTGGGAAAGTGCAGTGCTCAGTATTTGAACCTGAACGACTTTGGTAGAGAAACTACGAAGTAAAGCGCCTCGGCCATTACTCTACCACTGTCCCCTAACATTTTTGTGAAGAAACCAATTGTAAACATTCTTCCAGTTTTCTACATTTTTGTAAGGCGTATCCAGGATCGACCTTGAGTAAGCTTCATGTCAGATGATGATGATGGTCATTTCAATTTAGTTACATTTTGTTATGGAAGAGAACAGCCAAAGATTTAATAAACTGTCTTCGAATTTCGAATTTAATGTTGCGTTACTTAAAACTGTTAATATGACTTAATGCATTACATTATTAAAACTTTTAAATCGCTCTTATGCAATCGAATCATAGTATGAACAAAAAATTTTTGGAACGAAAATAACTGTAAATTTCCAAATATAAAAATTCACAAACATATTTTCGAAAACGGCTCGTCAGAAGTTTATAAACTTGTGTGATGTGATAAAGATGTGGGAAATCTACAAAATTACTTTTAATTACTGGCGAAACGTGTCTCTAAGACGTTCTCTCAATTTTGAAAGTTTTAGGTTTTGAGACCTACTGCATGCTTCTTTCGAAACAAAACTATACTAATTGCACATCCTTATAAAGCCGCATATACGTACATTTTGAATGCAGAACGAAAAGCATAGTAACCCATTAAGAATTAGAATGCGTTATCGCTTCCCGTGGCAGAAGAGATACGATCTCATTTTAAGCATATCAATGCCCAGTCTAGGTTTGTAGTAGCATTGCTTTGCTACCCTAGTAGCATAAACTCAAAAATGAAGAAAATACCTATCTGCACATCTGCCCCAGATATCTATATTTACGTCAAAGAACAGACAAAGATTCATTTTGTAACTGAATGTAAATACTAGGTTACCTTTTAATCAAAGTATAACTACAAACGGTGCAGAATTCCATTATGTATATCAATAATTTGCGGAACTGTATAGCCTACGGTAATAATAATCCACTTCGAGTAATATAAAATTTATAAATTATTTGAGGGTTTCACGGATGATCGAATTGTCAAGACTTAGATTAACTTTCGGCGTATACCGCGTCGTCATTGTCTCACTCAGCATGATCAGGTAATTATCGGCGTATCGCTTAACTGGCTGGACGATGATTTCTTGTGCCTGAACAGGGCCTGTTTTAAATTTTGTGTACCTTGCCATGGACAAAATCTTATTTCTTATTTGCCCCGACAAGAACACTTTCTCTGTGATTCTTGTGTGCCAGTACAAGGGCAAGTGCTGAGCCAAGGCCTGTTTAGATTATATATAGCTTGGAGCGGACAAGATTATTTTGTTCTTTATGTATCTTATTTGCCATTACAAGAAACGTTAATTGGTATATGGCTGTTTGCCGTTTGTGAACCCGTACCAACATGATTGCACAGATTCAGAAACGCTACTTGATATAAGGCTATTTGTTGTTTGTGAACTTATACCAACATGATTGTACAGGTTCAGAAACGTTAATTGGTATATGGCTGTTTGCTGTTTGTGAACCATACCAACATGATTGTACAGGTTCAGAAACGTTAATTGGTATATGACTGTTTGTTGTTTGTGAACCCATATCAACATAATTGTACAGGTTCAGAAACGTTAATTGGTATATGACTGTTTGTTGTATGTGAACCCATACCAATATGATTGTACAGGTTCAGAAACGTTAATTGTTAAATTACTGTTTGTTGTTTGTGAACCCATATCAACATAATTGTACAGGTTCAGAAACGTTAATTGGTATATGACTGTTTGTTGTTTGTGGACGCATATCAACATAATTGTACAGGTTCAGAAACGTTAATTGGTATATGACTGTTTGTTGTTTGTGAACCCATACCAGTATGATTGTACAGGTTCGGAAACGTTAATTGGTATATGGCTGTTTGTTGTGTGTGAACCCATATCAACATAACTGTACAGGTTCAGATACGTTAATTGGTATATGACTGTTTGTTGTTTGTGAATTCATATCAACATAATTGTACAGGTTCAGAAACGTTAATTGGTATATGACTGTTTGTTGTTTGTGAACCGATACCAGTATGATTGTACAGGTTCAGAAACGTTAATTGGTATATGGCTGTTTGTTGTTTGTGAACCCATATCAACATAATTGTACAGGTTCAGATACGTTAATTGGTATATGACTGTTTGTTGTTTGTGAATTCATATCAACATAATTGTACAGG
>JABXWE010015050.1:0-24162 GCA_014611495.1 Limonius californicus | reverse complement strand
CAAAGGGGACCTTGAACACAACTGAGACTCCCTTGTTCATAAATCACTCCAAGACGAAAAAGAAATACGAGCATGCCTAACAATGCTTAACTCTTCAAAGACGCAATGCAACCAATTCTTACGAAGCGACAAAAGAAATAATAAATTTATTCATATACAGTAGGGAATTCGAAAATAACATAACACTACACCTCAACTTTTTCCCACAGAACATTGGAAATTCGACTTAGCGAAGTTCGACTGTAATTTAGAACCGTGTTTATAATAAATAAAGTGGTATCATGGAATACAGAAAAATAATATAAGTTAATTTACAAGTAGCAATTTTTATACAAGAATATCTTCGATTATTGTTTCGTATTCCCTATTCTTATGTTCGTTAAGTTTTGCCGCTTTATAAGAATCAAAATTCTATTTTAATTGTCGTTTAAGTTGATTGCTATTTTTTTTTTTGAAGATTGTGTTATGGGAGGTCATTTTGGCAAAAGCCTCTGACTATTCCTTTGTTCCGCTTGAAGTATTTGTGTAGTCTCGATTCAGCCGGCCCAAAGCAATTCTCGGAATGTTATGATTCCCGGAAGTCGCACGTGTAAGAATTTGTTCCAGAACAAATTAGGCTTGGGTGAATGTTTTGCGGCGAAGAAAAATTCAGGGGACTCTAGGCTTTGGGAGTGAACTGACGTATTTTCTTTTTTGGATACCGGGTTGTATCACAGCTCTTCTGCTAATTAAGTTATCGTTTCGTATTTTTGCCTTAGGCAAAAGAATCTTCGACTTGTGTCGGATTAAAAATATTAGCAGAGTGTGAGCTTGTGAAAAACAATTCAGTGAAATTGTTTTCTCGACTGTGACGGACTAAAGCGACCAAACTCGTGGAAATTCTGTTCTTCGAGCTGTGAAGCGATCCCATGTTCAGGGGCGTACCTCTATTCTCTGCCTTTTTACCTATTCCATATTCCCAATTTCCCACTATATTCCAAGTATTTGTATTTTATATTAATGTGTTTAATCATTTATTCCACTGGTTCTCTTTCAGTCCCTATCCTACATTCCACGTTCCAATTCCATCCTTGGGAGGCTCATTCTGTCTACGTGTTGTTTCCAATTATTTGTGTACTACTTTATTTTATTATGTGAAACAAAGATATTTAATGTATTTTGTAAAATGTACAGGGTGTAACTAAAACGCTTGCTCAAACTTTGGGTGCGAGTTCTCCACGCAAAACAAGAAAAATAGTTCATATAAACATCGGTCCGAAAATGCTTCGGAAATAGAGCCTTCTAAAGTAAGATTTATCCGATCACAGTATGGGTAAGCATTTTAGTTACACTTTGTATATTCCAAGCGAATTTACAGCTAGGCATTAAATATTAAAAAAATTGAAAACAAGATTCTCTTTCACGAGCACGAAATCTACAAAACCAAGTTTTTATTAATGTCTCAATGGCAACTTTTAATATAAGAATGGTTTTGATGAAGCAAATTGGCCCAGAAATATTCACAAAAAGAAATTTAATTTTAAATGTTATCTCGTCAGCGTATTGCTGGCAAAATGTTGAGTTTTTTTTTAATATAACTCAGTCAAAGTTAAAGAACGTAAAATTGGCTCTGACGGCGCAAATTGGACGTGAAATATATGTTTCGCTAACTACATGAGAGCGGAACTAATTTTCTTAGTTGGTAACGAATTAAAATAAGGAATCGGTTTTGACGGAACAAATTCATGCAAATTGGGCGGAAAATATTTACAGGAAAATTTAAATATGGTTTCGCTAACTTCTTGATTGTCAAATTAAAAAATCTAATTTTTCAAATAACTCGGTTCCAAATGAAAACGTTTTAATGGACACAAATTGAGCTCAAAATTTTTACTTCTGTTTGAAGAGCCGAGTGTTGTTTTTTCAACTTCACGGATATTCCTTTTAAAGGATTATGTCCATAATGGTAGGATTAGGAGTATACAAGGCACAAACTTTTCTAAGTAATAGCAAAGGATGCGCACAGGAACTTTGTAATTTAGATATTTGAATATATTATGAAAGACACGTACAAACAAATTCTTAATTTTTTTAATACTTTCTGAATTCTTTTAAGTCCATAACTTAATTTAAAAGTAGGTAATGGGTTAACAAATTAATAAGGATCAGGTACAACTCGACCTTGCAAATCATTTTACTTAGAAGTGAGTCACTTCTGTTCCTTGAAGAAAAATACTTGTTGAAATATTTATTAGTCAAACAGATTAAATAAAAACTCGTGGAAACTATTAGCAATTAGTATTATTTAGTTATTTTAATTGTTATAGTTGTTTTTTAAATATCAGTAATTATTAATGTGCCAATAATTATTCTCAAAAAAAAATTTATTCTGTCGTTCCTTTTCTTGAGAAATTTTAAGTAGGTATGCAACCCAGTCCATGTTGTTGCTGTTTTACAACTACAATATACCGAGATCTGTTTATTTTAACGCAACCCCTTTATGCTAAATGCATAATACAGATGCATAGGACTTGTTTCTGTAATCAAATAAAAGATTTTCTTATCTCCTTATTAGACAAATCTACCGCTGCAGCTGTTTACACACACTAGAAGTATTTATTTTAACCTAATTTTCTGTAAAGCTCTCAACACGCATTTCCTGAAACAACAAGCGCAAAAGAGAATAACAAACACTTTTCCAAATTTACATAAAAGCCTAATCTATCACTTGCGCCTGGACAGAAGCTCTCTCAAAATTTCAACCTTTCGCTGCCATAAAATACGAGTATTTTCTTCCCATTTAACGGTCGAAAACGTAGACGTTTCGGGTCACCCTCGTCCACACACCCCGTTGAACAAATCCAATTTCAACTTTGACATCCCTTTTCTCACAATACAGGTGTTAACGAGATATCTAAGGTAAACCGCACAACCGAAGAAGTCTTCAAATACAATGAATTGATCCGTACTTGGCTTGAATATAACTCGGTTTTTTAATGTAAATTTACAATTATTTTATATGGAAAATAACTAATATTAACTAGATCGCACTACAAGTTACACTACGCTGCGTGGAGCTTTAAAACATATATTTAATGCGTAGCAGTTTCTGAGATACACAAGGACATTCCATAGTATTAAAAAAATATATTTTTCAATTTACAAATAAAAGACTGTAGCGCAGAACAGAAATGGAACATCGAGATTTTTATACTAATGACATTTTTGTAAAACTAAAGGTTTGGAAGGTTAACACGTAGAATAAATAAATAAATTTTAATTTTAAATGCGAAGTTAATATATAAAAATGGATATTTTGAATTCTAAGTCAAAATAGAATTCTTTCTATATAACGAAATCTCGCCTCCAAAATAAGTTCTTATCTTTAGGTTATTTGATAATCGAAGATAGAAGCAATTCGCTGTCGAAATAAATCAATCTCTTTAATGAGCCATTCAACATTTCCTAATACTTACTATTACTTAGTATTTATACAAATCATGTGATTCCGTAGGTAAAGCTAGACTAAACTTTTAGTAGCGAATGTTTAAATCCCTACTCAAATGCGATTACCCGTCAGCAGGTAGCATGTAATCTCTGAACAATAGCGCTGGTGCTTGTTGGTCAGTGTTCAGGGCCGCATTTAACTTTCTTGGCAATGGCAATAAAATCCGGTAATGCAACTTTTTATTGAAACTGGGTATAATTATAATATATTGCTGTGTTACACCCAATAAAATAACTAAATTCTAATTAATTATAAAGCTTAGAAGCTATATGTAGCTTTCCTGTATGGAAATGAGTCGTTTACACACACAATCTTCCCTTGATTCTTCGGTGTGGAATAATATGGAAATTGCAAGTTTTACATCCACAGGAATTTTAGCATTGGAGCCGCGATCTAGACGTTGTTTATATGCCTTGCAACAATTTTCCTTGAGTTTTGAGCTGTAATTACATTAATATGAGTATACTTGTCTACGATTTAACAGTTCAGATTAATTCTGTGGAATTTAGCACATTAATGTGTTTAGTTGGTTGTTTATTGTATTGAATGCCTTTGTATTGGCAACTTTGGATTGTAATTTCATAAACAATAAAGGTGTATTTATTTGTTTATTTGCATAAAACTTGATTTTCTTCGACAAAGATAGAGATTGTATGGAATACATATTATTAATGTTTAAAACCAGCTATATGTGTATGTACGAAGTTACTACAGGTGGTTTATATGATTTTGATGTTTTTGAGTACTAGGACAGGGCATCTTTTAGTGTATAATTTGTTAGAAACAATGCTGTAATTATTTAATTATTTATGTTTGTTTGTTATTTGGCCTTATAAGTTTAGAAATTGCCTGATTTTCCCATGTTTTTGCACTTAGATCTGGAATAAATTTTTATAAACAATATTAGGATGTAGTTAGATTAGTTTAAGTTTGTTTGTGTTTAGTTTAAATGTTTAATTATTTGTTTATTGTTAATTTATTGTTTTTGACTATGTTAGGTTTTAAGTGCTTCTAAGTGTATCATGTTCGGACTTGAAATTTGCGTTTTTTGATGAGGATTCCAAATTTATTTGTAGTTTTTTGATAACATGATCCATAAGGAAGTTATTTAGATTTATAAGAATTTGATTTGAAATCGTTCATTTTGTATCTTGCTTCTGATTGGTCAGTTTTTCAAGTTGACAAGCTAGGTTGATTAGGTTTTGTTTAAAAATTGGAGCATAAGTTGCGTTTCCATAGCAACGATAGCTTTTTTCCGCTTGGGTATAAAAGCAAAATTTCGATGCGGAGCATCACTTGCAAAATTTTACAACGTCGAACTGCTGTTTATTTATACCCAAACATTTGTATTTGTGAGGTTATGTGTATCTGTCAAAGTTAATAAAAATTATTAAAGTTTGAAACGTGCTTTACTTACTGATGTGTTGAATCTCCAGTGCTACGATGATATATGATTATAAATAATCTCCAGTGCTACGATGATATATGATTATAAATAAATAAAAATAATAATTCTTCTCCGATCGACGAAATATTCAAGTATATTACCTATAACGTAATCTAAAAAGCTGCAACAAACAAGTGGATCGTTTAAGCTACATACAACAGGTATTTACACTTATTTACCTGCAACTTTATAACGACGAGGTCCTGGTTGATTCCTGAGCTGAACTGAAGTTATTCTATCACAATACAAGAACTTAAACAACGAAAAAGGACGGAGCTGAGGCTGCCTTCGAAGATCAACGCCGCTCAAAGTTAAGGAGCCAGCGCGCGCATCCCAAGGTTAGATTCAGGGGTGTACCCGAATTGCGGTCGCGGTTTAATCCTTAAGTGACTGCAGATCCTGGGCCGTTAAGCTCTGACCTGATCTGCGGTCAAGAGCATACGTTAAAATTGTAATCCTTTTCTTGAACTCATTTTAAAATTAGCGATAAGAGTAATTTAAAGACTTAAGGAGAAAGTAACCACCCTACAAGCTGGCAACAACAACCCTTATACTCACTCAGCCTTCTACCAATGAAAACCTTGCAGTCTTTTAGATTTTATTATAAAAGGAATTTTTAAATTATTTTTAGCCAGTTGTGTTTAACAAATTGTTAAAAAGGAATTTGAGAAAATGTTCAATGAGCGCGGCAAGGCGTTAATTGTATATGAAAATTGTAAATTTCGTCAATATCGGGAATTGAAAACTACAGCCATCTACAGGTGAAATAGTTTGGAACTGTAATAATCATGACAGCACGTGTAAAAAAGTGTTAAATAGGCAAAAAATTAACAACAGTTTAAAGGGTAACTTGGAGTTTTATTCTGACCGCAATTCATGTAAAGATTATGAGTTTATTAGTAATACAATCTTTGGACCGCAATTCAGTTCCCAGATTACTTAACTATCTTATTGGGACCGCAATTCGTGTGCAACCGTGCAGCTCCCTGTTGCTCTTGTACAACATTTCCATTACTGCACAGTGACAAGAAGTTGTTTCTAAACGTTTACAAACTTTTCCGAAATTAGATGCAGTAAGTCGGTTGCGTCGAGCTGTCTTCGATTCCAAGTTTTGATGTTGGTCTCTTGTTCTTATTTCGATAGAACTTCCTTCAGCCACGTCATTGTGCATATCTAATAAAATTCGTTGATTTTCTTGTTCAAACATTTCCTCGTCTACATCGGGCTTAGCGGCATCAGGCCCGTAATCCATATCGCCATCAGTGGTAGCTGCGCGTTTATACGTATCTTTCTTCCTCCGAGTTCTCCTTAATTCGTTTTGTTTTCGTTTTCTGTTGCAAAATGCTGAAAAATGGGTACCCTTCGCAGTTTTATTAACACACTTGTACCAAGAGGGCTCATTATTAAACGACAGCGCAGCACCTATACATCGTCTGAAATATGATCCTCTTTTTGCAAAAATTGATCCTTTTACCCCAGGAAAATTGGGGAACAAGCAACATGTACCTTTCTGCAAAGTTAGTAGTAGCATTAGTAACCAAACGATCAACCAAACGTACAACGTAATCTAATGCCGAACATATTTCCGTGAAAATTTGGCTTTGTTTTAGTAACACTATGTAATTGGTTTCATTCGCATTTTTTCGCTTACAGTATTCCATTCGGCAATGTGAATGGTCTCCAAATACATGGTACGGTCCGTTCTTTCAATCTTCATGAAGTTGTTGTACACTTGCCTCTGCTTTGGAGTTGTTGGATATAGCAGAACGGACTGCCATACTCAGATGAAGAATATGGGATTTTAAAATTTTCCGTGTTTCAATTTCGTGTATTGTCTTAGCTGAAATTTTATGTAATTGAGATGTGTAGCATCTGGTAATATGGTTTGCACACTCAGGTTTTAGAACAAAGCGCCCATATGTGACTCGTTTAATAATACGGGCATAAACGCTCGAATCATCGTCCCCGATTATGTATTTGTAGCGTACACCGTGGTCTTTGACACTCCTGTTGAACCCTTCAATTATTATGTCTTGTTCCACAGCAGTTGAAGCGCCGCTGTAATTTTTATAACACACATGAGGTTTTACCCTGCCTGCATCTGATTCTGAAGAAAAAACACTGCAAAATTTGTTACGAACTACCAAAAATAAAAGCTTTCCTGTTCTTTTCCCGATTATAACGGCCACTCCCGACAATGAACTAAAACCACCATATGACCGTTTAGCCCAGCCACCGTCAATTATAACTGCAAGAAATGGAATTCCGTGCTCAATATCTCCTGCTTGAATTGCTTGGCGGCTTTCTTCTTTTCCCGCTTCCAACATTTGTCTTTGAAGAACTTCTTCCCAATTTTCTCCTATCATTTTTTCGGTTTTCCTAAAATATTTACTACTCTTAATGGGAATATCCATAGTGCTGAAAAATTCGTCTGTTTGAGAGTAACCAATTCCAGTAGCATTGATTCCCCACACAAACATTTTATCGATGTTCACTGCTGATTTTGGTGCATGAGAATAGATCTTTGTGGTTTTTTCACAAGTTTTACAGTAATAATGAAAACAAGAAACCATACCGGTTCTACGTTCATTTTTGTACTCCATTTTACCCATTGTACATTTTACATCATGCAATGTTAACTGTCTACACTGCTGGGTAAAATACTTTATGTTTACAATGCGATTGACCAATTGCTGTTCACTTGACGGCAAAGGAAAGAAAGGTTCTATATCCAGAGGTGGCAAGTCCTCGTTGTTATTTGGGAAACTAAAACACAACCATTACTTTGTTACAGATTTCACAAAACATATAAAACTAGACGGATTAACTTGAGAACAAATTTCTTGAAAACATATAAATAATTTCCTTGGGTTTGCATACCGGGTAGCCCAGCAGATAGGGCCAAGCTTATATCTTCAGAAAGGATGAACGGATTTTTCTTAAATTTTGGGTGGTTATACCAGAAATTATTTCGAATTAAGTGGCAGGAAAATCCAAAATGGCCGACTGCCGGTTTCCTTGAAAATGACCTAAAAATTAAATTTTTAAATAGCACACTCTGTATATTATTTCATATTTGGATTTTACGGGTCAAAATACATACGATACAAACGTTAAACGTCATTTCGGTTGTAAAAAAAAAAAGTTTAATTTTATTTTTTTGCTAGAGGGCTGCGACTTGTCTCAAACTACTCGGAAGGTAATTAACACTAGGTACCTAAAAAGTAGTATTTTACTAAAAATGCAAATTATTTTCAATTAATTGATGATTAAATTAGTCCACAGCAGTTTTTTAAGGACATTTGACATTTGTGTCATATGTATTTTGACCCGTAGAATCTAAATATGAAATAACATACAGGGTGTGCCATTTAAAAATTCAATTTTTATGTCAGTTTTTAGGAAATCGGACGTCGGCCATTTTTGATTTTTATGTCGCGTAATTCGAAATAACTTTTAGTAGAACCACCCCGAATTTATGAAAAATCCGTTTACCGTACCTGCTGGATCACCCGGTATAACGTTATACCGGGTGACCACGAAATGAGGTAACACCAAGTAACTGTTTTGTTTTTAAACCTATTATTTGGACCGTTACATAATAATTTGTTCACTTACCTATTATAATAGTTGACATGACAATTTTCTTCCACGTATTCATCAGATAAACAGAGCTTAAGCACTTTTTCGCGATTGTCGCGTAGTCTTTTTGCAACAGAAGCCCTTCTACGCTTTTTTGTTCTAAGGCACGTTTTTCCCATTTCCCAACAGATAGGCAACTTAATAAAATAATTGTATAAGTACGAAGAGAATCAGCCGAACAAATTAATATCGCCACGAATACTGAACTAGATCAATTTCACCGTTATTCATGGATGACTAACACCATAGGCAAATTAACACTTTATTTGCCTATGCTAACACTGAGCAACTGAATTCTTCAAAGCCCTAGAAATTATAATTTACTGTCTAAGACCCACTATCTTAATCCGAACCTATTTACCTGAAACTGCATACAGTAAAATGTGTCATGCATCCTTGTTTATCTTTAGCTATTCTTGTCTTAAGCATTTAGTTGGAAAACATTCAATAATTAAAAACCTATTTTTGTTGTTGTTGTTTGAACTATAGCATGTTTGTTTGATTTATTATTATTGTAATTGCCAACTGCAGTCCGTGACAAAGTTTGAAGAGTATAGAACAATAACTGCATAAGTTACAACAACATTTATTCACAAATATGATTAAATGAATACAAACAGAGTTATTAAAAGGCAACGAAAAATAGTACAGCCATTATATGTCTTTATTACCTCACCCTTATATCAAGGATTACATGTGCCGAAACAGATTTATAAAAAAGTTATTAATAACAGAAAAATCTGGTTTTAGCCTATTTTCGTTATCTAAAGGAGTATACATTTTTTCTAATACTATGTGATAAATAATGTAAATCTGAATATATCCACACATCAAGAGTTTCTCCAACTGTAATAACTTTGATAAAAACTTCATTTTCCGCGAAATCATTTGACCGGCTCTAACCACCTTAAATAGTAGCCAAAAACCAGCCAGAAGGAAGAGAAAACCAGCCCTTATAGAAGCTTCTTTTAGTAAGAACTTCTCGAGTAGTTGCTAGCCTTCTTAAATTATCTACCTTGTGTTCATTTATAACGTGTTCTTTATTGTTTTGTATTGTTTCTTTTCGTGAGTTAATACACGACTGTACTAGGGAAACTATTGGTTGATTTCCATCAACAAATCCGCCCTAGTCTGAATAATCTGCTATTAATGATCTTAGTCAGCAGTTTATATATTTGTGGTAATAGACTAATTGGGCTATAATTTTCTAATTTGTGTTTGTCGCCTTTTTTGAATAGTAATATTATAACGGCGTTGTCCCAGTCTTTAGGTATTTTCCCTTCTTGCAGACATTGGTTTAATAATATTTTTAGTTCTTGTAGTAGCGGCTGCCCCCCTTCTTTTAGCATTTCTGGGATTATCTCATCTTCGCCTGGTGCCTTATTTCTTTTTGTCTGGCTTAAAGCTTTTTCTATTTCATATATGTATTTCAATATCAGGGATGTCTTCTGAATTTACATTTAGTATTTTACTTTCTACATATTTTATGTTTATACCAGTTTTTGTGTTATATAGGGTTTTGTAGAACTCTTCCGTTTTTTGCGTTATTTTATTTTGGTTTGTGATTAAGGCTCCGTTTGTCTCTCTTAGCGATGTCATGATTGTATCCCCCAGTCTTCTTTCCTTTTGCCACTGTTTCGTTTTTCCTCCATTAATCAGTGCTTCTTCAATTTTCTGTTCATGCAATGCTATTAAATCTTTTTTCATCTCCCTTCTTATTTCTTTACTTATTTCTTTTAGAGGCTTTATATTGTCTTCCCGGTTGATTGCCAATTATCTTTTTTCTTCCATTAGCTTCTTTGTATTATCACTTATTTTGTTTTCTCTTGATTTCAATGTTTTTATTTTGAACGAGGCTTCTTGAAGTGCCGTTATTATTTTTTTATTTCTTTCTTCTAGGTTGTCTTCCGCTGCTATATTTACTACTTTTATTTTTTTGTTTAATTCATCTTTGTATATTGCCTTATTTGCTACTATTTGTTTTCCCCCTGTCCAATTTTTAGCTTTCTGTATAGCTTTATATCTATCATTTTTGTTATTAATGACGATCTTACTTCTTATTCCCCTATGATCACTTCCGGTATTTATTTTCTTCTACCGATACATCTTGCACTATATTTTTATGTGAGGATAAGCTGAAGTCTATTTCGTTCTTGGTTTGTCCGTTCGGACTGATCCACGTCCATTTATTTTGTATTTTCTTTTTAAAGAAGGTATTCATTGCATAAATTTGCTGTTGTCCCATATAATTCATTAACATATCTCCTCTTCCATTTCGTACTCCTATTCCATAGTCTCCTATATATTCTTCTCCTTCTTCTTGTTTTTGTCCTAACTTGGCGTTGAAATCTCCCATTATTAGTAAGTGTTTTGTGTGGTTTTCAGCAATGCAGGTATTTATTTCTTCATAAAGTTGTTCTACCTCTTCGTCTTCAAGTGGACGCGCACACTTGTATTATTTTTAAGCTGCATTTTTCTGACATCTTCAGTATTATGTATATTATTCGGGGACTAACCGCCTTAAAATGTGTTACTATTCCTGTTATTTTCTTATTGATAAGGAAACCTACGCCTCCTTGAGTTATGTCTTCATGTCCTTTGCAGAATAGTATGTGTTCCGATTTAAGCTTCAAGCATTGTTCCCCTTTCCTTCTTGTTTCACTTATTTCAATTATGTCCCATTTTATTTTTTCTAACTCTATTAGTCTATCTTCTCCCAATAGTGATCTTGTGTTATATGTGCATATAAATAAGACTTTTTTCTTCGTCTTATGGCAGCCTACCCGAACCCAGGGATTCTTAGACCCTCTATCTCCTCCCTACTCTGCTCGCTGCCGTGGACAGGAATTTGGAGACTGCTGGTGACTGAGCGTCTTCTTCTTTTACGTCGTATTGTCATGATGTTGGAGGTATCTAGCCTAATACACCTTGCTGGCCGGGCATCTTGGTGTATGCATTATACGTGCGTTATACATATTCTTCCATATATAGGACAGGTCCGTTGTTGTAATACTTGTTGAATCTTCTTTGGCAATAAATGAACGCACAATTTTACTTGGTTGACTGCCAATATCCTACACAGCTTTACGTTTTGCTGCACTTGTAATTACTTGTCCTTGAATGTTGCGAACGTCACATGCGGAATGGTTATGAATTAAATTCGATTTCGATATTGTGTTTTCCGGGCCCACTGTATAAATATTTGCTAGACACTTGGCAGTCTTACACCTCCACTTTTCTCGCCACTTTTGAGTTTTTCTTTAAGAAAGCTTATAGTTATCTACCAAGAGCATAACTTTGCCTCGTTGACTAACTATTTCTTTAACACTCTGCATTGTACGTAATGAAACTTCAACTGCAGTTTTATAAATAATAATTTTTTTGAAGAGCACAAAGAAAGAAAGTTATACGCCACGCCTTCATAATGCAAAATAACCAATGAAAATCTTATCATTTTAGAAAGGGGGTTGTTGATATTTCTAGGAAATTTTTAATGGGCCACATAGTATGACGCAGATAAGTTGGGCTGATTAAGTTAAGTAATTTTAATCTCTAATTAGAATCAAAATAGCAGGTAGGTATCTACCGGCCTAGTTTACGTATGAAGATTAAGGCAGAAAATTTCTAGCAGGCGGAGTTTACCTGTGGTACATGTTCTATTAAGCGGCCGAGTTTACTATCGCCCTTCATTGGTAAATATAAACAATTATTATATTTAAGAGCACTGTTTTCTACCAATTAAGTCTATTTCTGAAAAATTCTACAACCGCCTCTAACTTTTTTCTTACTTTTATACTCCTATTATTTAGTAGGTGATTAAATAATTGCGACAATCTTCGACGCTCATCTTAAGCAAAAAGTACCAAACAAAAGTAGCTTCCGCTATGTGCAGAATCTCCTGATTTATAAAAATTCGACAAAAATTAGTTAGGTACCTACCTAATATTTATTTACGAAACATGTACAATATCGTGGTCAAAAGAACCGAAAGGATGTTTTTAGCGTTGTAGCCAGTGTTGGGTAGTATCTAGATAGATGTATCAAGATACTATTCTAGTATCTGTATCTAGATACATTTATAAAACCGGATCTTGTGTCTGTATCTAGATCCTATTAGGCGGTATCTTCTTTATTAAACAATAAAAGATCCAAAGATACATTAAAGATTTTAAATTTTAATTTCCTGTTGATATTTTTTTTAAACTCCGCCTGCGACATCTGTGGGGTGCATTGAGTAGCCCACCAGGTGCCGTTGCCGGTCCCAAGCCCGGAGAAAGGAGGAGGGTTGACGGGAACGGGTTCTCGTCGTAAAAATAATGATCGCTCACAGAACTGGAAACCAAGCAACGGACACCGGACGGTCAAAAATGATGACAACAAATGCACGATCATGGAAACGAAGAAACATACTAAGACTAGCCTGCTGAAACATTAGATCATGGAATGGACGGGATCAAAAAGTGATAATAGAGATTAATAACCACAAAATAGACATTTGTACCCTATCTGAAACCAAACGTAGAGGGAAAGGAACATCCAAATACGAAAACTATATACTCATATGATGCGGGAAAGATAAAGCAAGCAGAGTAGCACACTCAGGTGTAGGAATCCTATTACACGAAAGGTTCGAACAACAAATAACACAAATAAAGTATGTAAATGATAGAATACTAACAGCGACATTAAGAATAGAGAACAACCCAGTACACTTCATAGCTATATATGCGCCAGACACAGCTAAACCACTGGAGGAATACAGACTTTTTTATGAACAACTGCAAGAAGAACTGGATATGATCCCACAAGGGTGGGAAATGAAATTGTAGAAAGCATGAAACAAAAATATAACAAAGACGTGACGAACGATCACGGCGAAATACTGACGGACTTATGTGCACATAACGAACTAAGAATAAATAACACGTATTTCTCACACAAACCACAGTACAAATATACATGGTCAGACGCAAGAGGACGACATTCCACGATAGATTACATTATAACAAATAAAAAGGTGCATCCCAGAAATATATTAGATGTTCGAACATTGATATCAGCTAACGTGGGATCAGATCACGGCCTGGTACTATGCAAAACCTGGATGAACAAATCGCCTGTGATAAAAGCTACACCTGAATATGTACAAAAAATGAACATAGAATCACTAGAAAATGAAAGCACCAAACAATTATATAACAGACGATTAAACGAAAAAATAAAAGAGAATGAGATAACCAACAATGACGACGTAGAGTAAAGCTGGACGAAGATAAAAACAAATATTATCACTGCATCAAAGGAAGCGTTCGGACAACGGAAAGTTAACATAAACAATAAATGAGGAAAAAACCCTGGTTTACCGAAGAAATAAAGCACTCAGCAAAGAAAAGAGAGAGGCATATGTGAGATACAGAAATAACAAAACAGCAGACGAACACGAGCAATACGTAAGAGTAAGAAACAGAGTCAACGCGAAAATAAAGAAAATAAAAGAGGAACACTGGGAAAGATTTACGAAAGATATATATATATTTTTTAATTGAAGTTGCCTATTTACGATCTTCTCGCATGCGAGTAATGAGTAAATCTTATGTAGTTAACATGTCAGTAAGGGATCCGGCCAACGCCTTTCTCCCCGCAAGCTAATCACTAAGAGTTCTGGCTGGTTACAGAGGTAGGTCTTGTGGCAATTGTCGTTTTAATCGTCTGGTGACGGTCGGCTGATTTGAGAGCTGTTCTATTAGTTGGTTTCCATGTCCTGGCAGGTTGTATGTCTATGTTCGGGCAAGTCTCTGGATCTCTGAGGTTACGTACGGAATTCTTAGGTCGGTGTGAAGGGTTTCATTGGTGACGTGCCATGGAGCGAGAAGAATTTTTGACTGGCATCGCTGCAGAATTCTGGTGTGGGAGGCCTTAGCGCAGCCCCACAGTTGGATCCCATACGTCCAGATGGGCTTGATAATACATTAATTATACAGCAACGGTTTGTTCGAAAGTGTGAGTTGTGAGCATCTACCGATGAGCCAATTCATTTGCTTAATTTTTAGGTCTATTTGTTTCCGTTTAGCTTTGATGTGTGTGCTTCAGGTTAGCTTATGGTCCAGATGTAGTTCAAGGTATTTGATGTCTTCTGAGGTATGGCAACATTGTTGATGCTATTTTGTGGACTTACAATGCGTTTGTTAGTGAACGTAATTTGAGCAGATTTATCGCTATTGACTGTAATGCGCCATTTATTAAACCAGTTTTGTAGGATGTATAGGTGAGTTTGTAAATGGGCTGCTGCAATTATTGGGTTTTCGTTGACTGAGAGACTGTATCATCAGCAAACATGGCAAGTAGGGTATTGTCGGTTGTAGGTGTATCGGAGGTATACAGAACATAAAGTAGCGGCCCCAAAACGCTACCTTGCGGCACTCCGGAGGTAATTTCATGGTATTCAGAAGTTATGTTGTTTACTTTGACTTGGAAGGTCATCTCAGTTAAATATGATTTTAGTGTTAGGTATAACTGGCTTGGGAAATGGAGTTTAATTTTATAAAGCAGACCCGTGTGCCAAACTTTGTCGAAAGCCTGCATTATATCTAGGCATACCGTTGTACAAACGCGCTTAGTCTCTAAGGTCTCCATAATAGTGTTAACAATTCGATGTCCTTGGTGAATAGTTGAATGATGCTGCCGGATGCCAAACTGGTAGTTTGGGATGATTTGGTCTAGGTCTACAGTTTCATGGATTCTTGTGAGGAGCAACTTTTCAAATATTTTGGACATGAGTGGCAACAGGCTGATGGGTCTGTAGGAGGAGGGTCGCGTGGGGGGTTTGCCAGACTTAGGAATCATAATGATTAAGGCATGTTTCCAGTGGGCGGAGAAGTAGCTGAGTCCTAAGGATGCTGTTGTCTATGGTGGTGAGTAACACTAGAGCTTTTCGGGCGAGGTTTTGCAAAACTTCTCCTACTATTAGGTCATAGCCAGGTGCTTTACGAGGGTTGGCTAGTTTGATTTGACGGCTTACTTCGGCTGGTGAGAAGGGTCTGAGTGGTAAGGACATTTGGCAAGGCACATCAAGAAATGAGGCAATTTAGGTGTCATCGTTGTTCCCTACCGGTTGAGGTGTTGAGAAAACAGTAGCGAGATGGTCGGCGAATGTGTCTGCTTTTTCTTTATCTGATCTGGCCCATGTATCATCTAGGTTTTTGATTGGAGGTGTCGATGCTGTTGGTCCTTTGAAATTTTTTTGTTGCCTTCCATATCGTGTGGCCGATACGTGATAAGTTAGTGATGTAATACTGGAAGGTGTCATTCCTTACTTTTATTAGTTCAGTGTGGAGTTTTTGAGTGAGCCTATTATATAAAGTCTTGTCTTCTTTTTGCTTAGTTCGCTGCCACTTTTTTCGTGCCTTGCGTTTTTCTGCGACGAGGTGTCGTATGTGACGAGGAATGTTGATATCTGCCGGGTGGGTGCTTGTTGCACTGGGTGTGGCTTGCCATGCTGCGTTTTGCATCATTGTAGTTAAGTACGGAATTCGGATAGCTAGATTAACTTCGTCGTCCAGTATACTTCTAAAATAGTCCCAACTGATGTTCTTGGTGCAGAGTTTTGGGGATGGTTCTTTGGTGATAATGGAGGTACTTAAGGTAATTAGGACTGGGGTGTGGTCAGAGGACAATTCATAGTTTGATTTTACTTTAGTGTATGTGTTCGCTATACCACAGGAAATAGCGAAGTCGAGCAAATCAGGGATTTTACTTGTGTCTGTAGGCCAGTAAGTAGGTTCTCTGGTTGACAGATTGTAACGGGCCCAAAATGTTAACCAGTGAATAATTTGGTTTTAATTACCAAGTGCATAAAGTAATAACATTTTGAAGATAACCGTTTCAACAACATACATCTGGAACCGCCGTGACGTAAAATGTTCCAGAATGGACGGCCCTTTCTCCAGCCGAGAGGGGAGCACGCATGACGGAAGTGGGAAAATGGGCCCTATAAAACCACCCGCACAGCCATTTAGATCATCTTTATTTCCTGGCTCTTGATTTGATCAAAAGTCAGAAATATACCGCCGCCTGCTTTAAGAATATTCTTAAAGTTTCCAGTGTTTAAAAATCCGTTCCTGTAAATAACCAGCCCAGTATAAATCCGTTTAACAATTCCTAATAATTACCTAAAAGTGAATTCATATTTTTCCAGTGTTTTACAGTTGTATTCACACGTTTAATTATTTTGATTTTCCAGTGACCGAGTCCGAAGTGGAGCGAGCCGGTGCCCAACGCGCGCAGGTAGCTTTTTGGGGTCGATTCAAGCAGCGTACCGTCGTTCGAAAACGCTAGGATTACCAGGACATTTTTAACAGTAAAGTTAGTAGAGATTAAGGTTTGACTTGCTTTGCTTGTTTATTTGAGTGCCCTGTAGTACGTTTTCCCTGTGCAGACATATTTATCGACCATTTTCCGGTGTTTGAACCGTGAAAGTGGCCATACATAATTCTGTATAAAGGTTATTATAGTTGAGAGAATCAGTGTTTGAATTGGTGCCGTATCTCAACTGTAATACCCACTGTTGTTGATTGAATACCCTGTACAAGATTTGTCTTGATTCGTGGAGCAATTTCACGAAACGCCAAATTCTTGGGAGTCCCGTTAGTGAATTTTGAATTGCTTTGGAGCATTTCAAATAATTCAAAACTATCCACAGGTTCTGTCGCAGAGAATTTAATTTGTGCAAATCTGTGGGAGAAACATTAAGCCCGTTTTCTACTTAGCAAGACTGGGGAAAATTTAGTCAGCTAATTAGGAAATTTTCCGTGAACTCGAAATTTCAATATAAAAGCCAGATTATTATAATAGTGATAAACAGAGCAAAGTAAAGTTGAATTTATTTGTACTAAACCGAAGTGTTACGAATCGCGTAGATTGAGTGAATTCCAGGAGCAATGATTTACTAATAAATCACCTGTCTGAATCTAGATTAACGTAAAGTTTTGCATTTATACATACAGATTGTGTATTCTGAAAGCTACGTGCAGCGATTGTCACATTGGGGAGCTTTGCCCGGAACCGGCTACCGTTGAGTTCATTAAAACTTATAGTCGTACACTGTAACGAGTATAATTCACGAACACTACTTCCGTATACCTTTTAACACCCACACAAGGGAATTTTGTTCTTGTTGGCCACTGCAACTCATATTAATCCAAGAGTTTGTGTTGATAATAGAGAGGTGCACGTGTCGGCCATCTTGTTGAACGCGAGTCATTCGACCGACCCGACCAGCTGTGAACAGGTCCAGTGACCCAAGAGGAACGGTACATTCACGCCTACCCCACGGCCCAGTGGCGTATCCAGGATCGCACCCAGTCGAGCCCCGCAGATTACCCACAGTGGCGTACCCAGGATTGATTTAATTGTTTTACATAATAGAATTACGTTTATTTAATTAAGGAATGATCTGTACCTAGGGGTTAAACCAGTTTAATAAACCTTATTGTTTTTCAAGCCTATTCGTGTAATTGAATCCTGGACAACTCCAGAGTATACCCAGGTGAATAAATATTGGAACGTTTGCGTCTCGTATGAGCTACCAGCCGCATCGTTACAAGATAGTTGCAATTGTGGTTTTGTAATGCTCGGAGGAGGTTACGTCCTTTTGGATTAGTTAGTCTGGATCCCCAGGCTACATTCTTGGCGTTCCAGTCTTCTCCAATGATGAATTTCGCATCAAGAGATTGAAGCAGCTCTACGTATTCTTCGACGGAGATAGCGTGTCGGGGCGGGCTATATACTGCTGCTATGATTAATGGGTAATGTAAGACTTGAACTTTTATGCTGGAGCTTTGGATTTTGTCAGTTTGAAAGGAATTCCATTCATGGTGGGCGATTGAGTTTCTGATAATTACAGCTGATCCGCCATGTGCCGTACCATCTGGGTGGTTGGAGAGATATATGGAGTAGCGTGGAATTTTGATTACCGTTCTAGTAGTTGCATGGGTTTTAGAAACGAGTAACACGTCGATATCTTGTAGTTACAAAAATGTTATTACTTCCGGTATGTGGTTCGATATGCCGTTAGCGTTCCAAAGGGCTAGACGGAGGGAGCTCGCCATTATTAAGCTAGTTTATTTCTAACAGTGGATAGCATGTTTAAAACCATGCTGTTTTGACTAATAAGCTGCGAAAACATTGCTTTAAATTCCATTAGAAAGTTAGAAAACATTTGATTGGTGCTTGCCTGCTGTTCGTTGGGTGTATGAGTAGGATGTCTTCTGTCTAGTGGCTGCCAGAAGGGTGGTCTGCGGTAAAGATGGTTCGTGGCTTTTGGATTTATATTGACATTTTGTTTTGCAAGTGGTGGGAATTCAGCTATGTTTGGTGGAAACTGGTGTGATCTGGTTTTGTTTGTGAGACCTCTGAATGTTGAGGGGTGCTCTACCCCTTGTAGCTGGCTGGGTGTTGTCCATTGTATAAGGCACAGATGGCGGGAGTATCGGGGTTTTTTTTGCATATATGGGTTGCGTGATTACCACCGCATTTGACACAGACAAATGGTTTATTACAATAAGCTTTCGTGTGGCCGTACTCTTGACAGCGGGTGCACTGGGGTATGTTTTATGTCTTCCTGGGAGGTTCAACTGATATGATCATATTACTTAGATGTTTTATATCGAAAATCGACTTGTTGATTTCTTTGGGTTCTAGGTCTACCATGAACAGCGATAATGGTTGTTTGGTCTCCCTACGACGTATGTTGATAATGTTACGTACTACGTGACCGAGAGCCCCAAGTTCTGTTACTATTTCTGACACTGGTATAGAGTGGTGAAGATTTCTAATAGCCACTCTGTATGCACGTTCTTCTTTTAGTTGGTATGTGTGATGAAATATATTTTCATCTTTAAGGTGCTTGGTAAGTTTTCTGTATGAGTTTATTGTGTCAGTATTGATTTTAATTTTATTATCTTGCAAAGATGTTGTGTGGTATTGTTCTTTCTCTAGGAATTTATTAATATTGTTAATCATTTCATTGTAGTTGTTTATTCCGTGTATGTAAACCGGTGGTGGCTTCACCATTTTAGTTTGTTGATTATTACGTGCTTGCTCTTGGTTCGTATTGTCGGATTGATTTGTGATAGGCCCTCGTATTTGTTTGGTGTATTCGTGGGGATGGGTTGTTGTGGATAAGAGCCTGGATTGGGTTTGTTTTTTTTTTTCGTTTTTTTGATTGTTTGCCAATCATGTTTTGGTTTTGTCGAGTTATCTTGCGCGTCGTCAATGCATTATTTGTTGGTTTGTGCTATCTTGCACGGCTTGAGAAAAGGACGGTGGTTGCGGATTTATTAAAAAGGGAGATGACTGGTATGCTTGATAATGCGTGAAATATACAGGTTGCGGATTATGCTGGCTATTGTAGTTATTTTGTTGTTGGGTAAATGGATATCCTTCTAGGTTAGGAATACTGAACGTAAAACTATAATTTTCAGGGGCTGCTGGTACACCTAGCGGCCCGGGGCCGTAACCGTTTTGCATTGGGAACATGGGATAACATTTACTTTTATTGCAGTAATAGATTTAAATTGTACATACAGTTTTGAAGTGGTATGATGCGGATTATCAATTAGATAGTTTAACACTCGGCACTTTCAAGATAACAAGGCGTAGCAGACGTTTCTACACTTTGAAAGTAAAATGCGTACTACGAAAGATATTGAACATGATTTTTATGGCACCCAAAAAAGAGTATGGAAAATGTTAAGAGCTACAAAGAAACCAGTCAAAGAATATAGAGAAATAAATCCGCTAGAGATCGATAGATGTACGGATTACTTCAAACAAATATACAACGATGAAGGAAACACACCTATACCGAAAACAGAAACACGAGAACTAGACTGAAGAATCACAAAAGAACAAGTGACAAACGCGATAAGAAAATCAAAAAATAGAAAGGCACCAGGAACAAACACAATCACGAATGAACAAATAAAGTATGGAGGACAGACCCTTGCGAACGAAATAACGACGCTATTTAACAATATAGTCGAAGCGGAAAGGGTACCAGAAGAACGGAAAACCAGCATAACCGTACTGATATTCAAAAAAGGGGACAAGAGAAACCCGGCAAATTACAGGGGAGTATCACTGTTAGACACAATGATGAAGTTGTTCACTGAAATAATTGCCGCATCGATATGTGAAGCGGTACCTATCAAGGAGGAACAAGAAGGCTTCAGGAAAAGCCGATCCACAACAGACGCCATTATACACCATTCGTCATATTACTGAAATAGCCATCGAGTGTAATAACCCAGTTTATTTGTGCTTCGTCGACCTAACAAAAGCTTTTGACAGAGTAAAGCTAGCAGATGTGACCGACATACTAAAAGAAAATAACGTTCCTCTCAAAATTATCAGACTCATAGAAGAACGAAACACGAACTGCTGCACCACAATCAGAACGGGAGGTAAACTAACGGAAAATATCCCAATGAATACCGGAATCAGACAAAGTGATAGTTTAAGTCCAATACTATTTAATCTAGTGATGAACAAGATCATAGAAAGTGTAAACCCAATGGAAGGATATAAACTAAGCAACCGCAACCTGAACATAGTATGTTATGCAGATGATGCGGTCCTTATAGCTAACAACGAACACAATCTACAAAGAATCCTGCATAAATTCAATACCACGACTGAGGAATACAACATGGTCATTTCAGTTGCAAAAACAAAATGTGTAACAGCCATTAAAGAACCAGTAAGATGTAAGCTGGAAATAAACAAAAAAGGCATCGAACAGACATTGACATTCAATTACCTGGGAGCAATAATAACAAGCGATCGTAACCTCAAAAAAAAAAGTAAATAAACAGGAAAAAAAAGCGGCTACTGTTTCAGGAGCACTGAGAAATATGATATGGAGGACAAATATCTCAGAATAGAGTGTAAAACAAGAATCTACATAACATGCGTTCGCCCAAGACTGACGTATGCCATAGAAACAAGAGCCGATAACTGCAAAATAAAACAAGCACTAAGAACGACGGAAATGAAGGTATTAAGAACCATAGTGGGAAAAACAAGTCTCGACCACATCAGAAACCAAAACATCAGAGACCAATGTCATGTAAAAGACATCGTGAGATGGGGGAGAGAAAGGAGGCAATGGAACCAGCACATTCCAAGAATGGACACCGAAAGGATAGTCAAAGTAGCTCGCGATGGGAAGCCAGAAGGATCAAGACCACCGGGAAGACCCCTAAAAAGATGGCGAGACAGTTGGTCATCAATCTCCCAAGAACAGAGAGACTAAAATCCAGTAAAACACAGGTCAAATGACCTAACGTAAGAAGAAGAAGTAGATATTTTTTGAATTTTTTATATATTTATTTGTCTTACCCATTTAAGACATTTTTGGGCATTTATATTAACGTTATTCGTTTTACAGGTAATTCCCAAACACGGCTTAAGATAGATAACAGCATTGGATTTACAAAAATTCCCAGCTCCAGGGGGTAAGAAGCTTATTTTGAAGTGCACATTTAACGATTCCGGCAATAACAATCCCTGTTGGTCTGCTGTTTAATTGTATGATTGGTCTTATGTAATTACTGGTATTATTATTTAGTTGAAAACTCAAATGTGTAAATGACGTTGCAGTTGATTACAAGTTATAAAACTGCTGTATTGAATAACATTCAATAGCACTAATTACTATTTGCGTGCATTTACTTCGATTCAAATTACTCATAAACGAATGGAGTTATCAAAAAACTTCAAGAAGTAAAAAAGTTCTCGGTAATATCAAGCAATTTAAAGAAATTGAATATAGTAATCGGTGGCGTACCATCCAAATTAGTTAAAGAGGGAGAAAATAGCGGCAAGACATGTTCATGGACCTTAAAAACAAACCTTCATTTCATCATTTTCCCTCAAGGTATTCTAGTACAGTTGCTGTTGCTAAATGATATAATATGTGTACCAAATTTCAAATCAATATCTCACTTGTTGTGTTCATATGAGCTTCTCTTCATTAAATTGATACATTTAATTATTTTAGATTACTTAGGAAACACCCCGTATGTGTATGTATACAGGGTGTGTTAAAAATGTCGGATAATATTTACATCACGTGATTCTACGTTGAAAACCAAGCAAAAAAACTTTAGTACCAGTTTAGTGTTAATCCTTTGATTATGGAGTTATTAGTGACCAAACTTTGTAATTTGTTTCGACTATCCTTGAAAAAATGCATTTAAATAGTATTAACAACTCATAGACCAGCAAGTAAAGTAAGTAATCAAATATAAATTTTACCATTTTGATAATCAGTTTACTTATAATTTGGTCTTTAACAATACAAAATCTTTGCTGTTTGTAATTTTGGAAGCGGTTGCAACACTGGAGTAATTTTTGGATTTTTAATATTAAAATTATATAGATAGCTGTATGTATGACAAACGGATTGTCATTAATGCCATTTTTGAAACTTTTATAAGTTTCGACGTTGGTACATACTTTGTTTAATTTTGGAATTACAGTATATGATCAAGAGTTACTAAATGCTTGCATCCGCTTAGGTTTAAGTTGGGCAGCGTTGCCACATTAAAAAACTTTCAATTGGTAATAATTTAAAAATTTTTTGTCTAAGACCAAGTTGGTACTAGAGTTTCTTGCTTGGTTTTGAACGTAAAAGCGCGTGATGTAAATATTATGCGCCATTTTTAGTACAGCCTGTATGTAATATACACACGGTGTTTTAAAAATGCGGTGCAAAAAATGTACCCACCGCCGAAAAAAAAAAAAATATCCGATAACTAAGAAATTAAAAAAGATAGAACTCAAATTTAGAAAAATTTATAAACCAATGTCGGCTCTAACAATTTTGATTAAATTTTTCTCATCGTCAGAGTGTCCAAAACACCGATCACAAACCCAGTCGGCGTTTTGGACAAGGCTAATAGGCAGTGTTGGGTAGTATCTAGATACATGTATCTAGATACTGGATCTAGATACTATTCAAGTATCTAGTATCTGTATCTAGATACGTTTATAAAATTGTATCTTGTATCTGTATCTAGATCCTATTAAGCGGTATCTTCTTCATTAAACAATAAAAGATCCTAGATACATTCAAGAATTATAATTTATTTTATGTAGTTTTCGAATTTTATTAAAACATTTCTTCAATTTAAAATTTAGGACATTTTTGGACATTTAAATTTTAGGGTTTACTTTTAGCAGAAAAACCCAAATACGTCTTAAGATAGGTAATGGTAATAAGCATTCAAACATCCCCATTTTGAGGAGATAAGAACTGTAAGAAGCTTAAGATTTTAAGTATACATTTACCTATTGTGGCTATACAAATTACAATAACCGCCCTTGCTGTTTTCGATATTGGGAATTTCCAAGCAAATCTCATAAGTAATAACCGAGCGGTAGGCTTATCTAAAGTCTTGACAAAACTTGAAGTTTTCTCAGTATAAATAAAAGTAGTGGACAAGTACAGAATCAATTCTTGTGCTACAATTAGAAGAATGAATGATAACGAAAGTGCTTTTTTGGAAGTGCCAGCGATACTGGA
>JABXWE010015049.1:0-15952 GCA_014611495.1 Limonius californicus | reverse complement strand
TTATAAGTGGTCAGAATTATTTCCACGTGGTGTCGCTTCTTCTTGTGTGTGTTCTGTGGTTGTTTCGAGATTTCGTTACATTTTGTCCCAGGATTAATGTTTTAAAATGCCTCCAGTAAGACAACGTAGAAATTTTAACCACATTTCAGATTTTGATAGAGGTCGAATTATCGGCATGAAAGAAGCTGGACTTTCTTTTCGTGAAATTGGTAGAAGGGTATATGGTCTGCTTGGTCAGAAGAAGGCATTCAGCGACATCGTCCAGCTGATAGACCTCCACGTAGCAGAAATGTTCGTGAAGATCGACTTCTTCGAAGAATGGCAACAATTTACAGAAGAATCTCTTGTTTTGGACTGCGATCCTACCGTCCATTCCAACGGCTCCCTCTAACTGCACATCACAAGGCTGTTAGGCTTGCTTGGTGTCAAGAGCGGCTGCATTGGAATCAGCAATGGAACGACATTGTCTTCAGTGACGAATCATGATTTTGTTTGTGGGCAAATGACGGCCGTAGGAAGGTAGGTCGATATCGAGGAGAAAGACGAAATCTAGAATTTGTTGAAAGACGCCATACAGCGTTAATACTTGGAGTTATGGTTTGAGATGCGATTTGTTTCGGTAGAAGATTACCTCTTGTGTTCGTCCCAGGCACTTTAAATGCTCATCCCTATATTTATAATGTCTTGGAACCGGTGTTAGTACCATTCATGCAGACGTTGCCAAACGGTATTTTCCAACAGGATATCGCACGTCTACACACTGCAAACATTACCAGCACAACCTTCCAACAAGCACAATTGCAAATGTTGTCCTGGCCTGCAAGATCACCGGACTTATCGCCGATCGAACATCTTTGGGACATGATGGGCCGGCGATTAAGATTATTGCCAAGAGCTCCTGACAACTTAGACGAGCTGAGACACCAACTTGAGGTTATATGGAACGAGATACCCCAGGTGAACATAGACCACTTGATAGAAAGCATGCCACGACGAGTAAATGCTCGCATTGCTGTTCATGGCGATGTTACACATTATTAATTTTGTTATCGTTGTTGTTATTGTTTTCTTATAATTGTTAATCTGTTTTATGAAAACCTGCTCATATCATATGCATTAATGAAACATTATTTTAGCAAAGTTTCAAACACGTAGCTTTATTTTTAACGGGTTGTGCATTTCATATGAAACGAAGTGTAGTATTTTTAGTGCTTCGAAGACTTAATACCAGCCTGAAAATTAGCCGCAATTCTCTCTTGTACAGAATGGTTGAATTTCGATGGTTTAAAAGGATTTTTTGTTAATTAAGGAAGCTACAAACAATGATCCCGCAAGGGGTTTGAGTCCCACATAATGTGAATGGACGAAGGGGACTATTTCTACAATAAATTCCACGAGTAGTACAGGGTTTGATTGCCTACAAAATCACAGAAAAAATATACATATATAATTAGAGCTACCAGGGAATATCAATCAAAACATCCCCGTTAGCTTCTTATCAAGTTAACCTACAGGGATGGAGGGTTGAATCTTTCCAGCCTAAGCAGATTAAAGAAACATCGGAGTAACGAATTCTTTTATTATTGTGCAAAGTGGGCTCATAGAACCTACTATATTGTATACACAGAAGAAGAAGAAGAAGAAGACGAAAACGTAATCTTCAACTAATTTAAATCAAAATTGTGGACAATATACGATGTTCTGCGATTATGAACAGTGGCATTTTTGTGTAGCTAAACATTACACTATTTTAACGCTCAAAGTGAACATAATTATAAACTCCAGCACATTATACGATACTTTACAGCCAATAATGATTGTTTAACATTACGTATACGTAATTTCTTTACTTTTCATGCAACTGTTCTTTGAAACTGAGAAAATATGTCGACGCGATGCCCATATACGAATTCCCTACCATACATCGGCCTTAAAATATGTACATTTCACGTGATAATGATAACGAAATGTTAAAAAAAAATTTTCTTGGTACTTGAAATACACATTTATTATTGTATTGCAGAATTTTTCAAACATTTTTTATACTTTTAACTGAAGCTTTAGATTTTGAAGAGTCTCTAACGGCTAAGTTATTGTTATACGATGGGCAGCTGACCTCAAGAAAACCTACAGGTGCAATTTTAGACTTGTGCGAGGAGGCGTTGTCACGCGACAGTAAAACTCCGACAGTTCACTCACCGCGACGTTTCTTCTTAATTTTTCACATAGGTTGCACATAGAGTTGGCTTAATATTTGCTAGTGATAGTGGTGTGGTGTTGCAAGTACTAAGTTAAACGAATTTCAGAACCCTAACCTTGTTTGTAGATAGGCGAAAAGAAAATTTGTTGTTTCTATTGCACTGATTGTCCTTCGATTTCTACATCACAGTGTGAATCCCCGTTTTATCAATACTTATAATGCCTTATAAAAAATGTGTCGGTATTTCTGTTCAGTAAGACAAGATATTCCATCGCACATTCCACTTTTCTTGTCGGAAACAGAAAAATGTCTCATCAACTCCCAACGTTGTTGGTGTCATTTGTAAGCACCCTGTATAAAACCTAAAAAAAATTTAATTCGTTATCTTCAACTAACCACATACCAGAAGTATTCAAATTTAGACAGGAATGTTTAAATTAACTTAAATTCCCACCTGAAGACAATTCCAAAAATTAAATTAACTGAAAGTTGGCCATGACTCTCGTTAACATATGCGTGGCAACTGTTTCTCCATAATATTATTTTGACAGTTACAGTTACAATGTCGGAAAGTTTAGTTCATTGTAGCTTGGAACTGCGCATAATAATCAAATTTCTAACGAATGGAAGCGTAAATTCGACTGAAATTTTTACAAGATCCGAGCGCAAGATGGCGATCAATGCCTTTTTAAAAGTCGGGTGTGTTTGTGGTAGAAATCTTTTAGAGACGGGAGAGCTCGTGTAGAAAATGAACCTAATGTACAGCAAGCTGCAACTTCGCTTAAGCATGGAAATGAAGAAAAAGTTTTTCTTAAAATTTATAATTTAGTTGCGGAAGTGTTGCAGGCATCATAAAAAACAAACTAAAATACGGTCAGATGAGTGCCAGGTGGATTCCGCGCCTGGTGGTCGAAGAACACAAGTTGAATCGCTTCTTCTTTACTGCTTACATTATTTTACTCCTAAGTCGTAAATGCAAAGAAAGCAAAAACTATGTTGTCAGTTGGTAGTAAGCTTTGAGAAAGGCAATATTATCCCACAACTTGAAATTGGCAGAGGGCGCATGGAAAAATTAATTGCCACGCTGAAATTTGACTAGAAAGCACAATAAGAAAGTTGAACATATTTTTTTATTATATTAATAAATGACTAATAGCGTTCAATCAAAACTTAGCAAATTTCAGTTTTCGTGTACAGTTAGGTAAGAGGTGAACAAACCGAAAAACTGCTTTCGCCATTGACTTTATCTTGAAAATTTGGCTTATATAATATTAATTGTTTTCGTCGAGCTTCATCATAGAGCAGGTTTACCTGATGATTACTTACTACGAAAACCGACAAAATCTGCATAGTTTTTTTGAAAACCATGAATAATTTCGTGATATTTAAATATCGTCCTGTAAATAGATAGGCAACTCATATGACATAGAGCAATAGTGTTGTCTGCCTAAAATTTAATCCACAAGGTTCCCAGAATTATTGTAACTCGTCTAGCCTTGTTTGCAGTAGGTGCTTATTTGTTCTTTTCCAACTATAATCTAACTTTCCTCTCTCTCTCTCACCGTGCCGTTTTTTGGCCGTGATCTGGGTCTTCCGGTGCCGATCATTTTTTCCATCTAGCTCTATCTCCTATCTTTGCAAGATCTAAAATGTTAAAGGGAGTGTCTTCAACAAAAGAACTAAATTGGTAGGAGAGCATTCCTATTCTCAAAAATAGGGGAAATGTTTTAAATCCATATAATAGGCCAATTACTAATTCAGACTGAATTCATTTGTTGAAAATAATCCCATAATTAGTTATACCTATGGAACCCCAATACAGGTTTAGTAATTAAGCTTTTGTTCGTTTGTAGATTAGTATTAGACTTGCCTGACTTGGCGAAGAATTTATCTTCAGAGGTATTTCTCATCAAGTCACTTTAGATAGTTATAGTTCATCACTGTCTGCTGAAGTTGACAAATGAGTTGCAAAAATACGTGATTAGGTGTAGGCAGCCCCCCCTCCTTCCTAGGTAGAAAAAACTTAAAATAAAACAGAAAAATAGAGACCCTCGTGCCATTTGTTAAAAGTCATAAGAACTACAACCTGTACGTGTATTATACACGTACAGGTTGTAGTTCTTATGACTCGCATTGCTGGCCGACAAATACATAGAGGCAACCCTCCAGCCGGAAATTTATCTGAATTTTGGAGAAGGTCTCTAATAATTCCTTACTTGGATTCCATCATATCATCTTTAGAAGATTTTCTGCAGACAAATCGCCTGCATTTTCATTGACACATTTCCATCCGAGTAACATGAGAGATGTTTCATTGGAGGAATGGAATGGAAGTACTTCATCTTGTGCAACTTTTTACAATTTGGAAGGCATCCAATGAGAAAGGGAATTGTGGTTCAAAATGTGGGACGAGGTAAAAGAAGCGCCAAATATCATCGAGGTTTCAATAAAGAGCGAATTGTTTTTTCTAACCATTAGAAAAGCGCTTTCACAGCCCCGCACAACAAGCACTATAGAGCGTTCATTCGGCTCCCTTCGCCGAATGAAAACCTGGCTTAGAAACACTATTGGTGAAAATCGGTTAAATGGGTTAACCATACTAAACATTGATAGTCAATGGGTTTTCGCAAACAAAGAACAATTAGTGGAAGCTGTAGTTAGAAAATTTGCAATTAATCCTCGCAAACTATTGTTTAAAAAGTAATTTTATTAAGAAATAGTTTTTCTTTTGCAGTTGTGTGCCCCCCATTCAGGACCCCTTCCCTCATGAAAGAAGTTGGATTGAGAAAGCTGCCCCCTTCCGTTTTGAGCTGGATACGCCCTTGCTGTGTATATGGCATAAACAAGTGTGAATAGTGGGTTACTTACAATATCTCCATCTACCCTTCTTTAATATTGGTTTGTAGTATTCAGAAACAACAATTAGTTTCATAAAACAAGAACTTTGACTTTTAGGTAACCTATATTTTATGCTTGCAAAAGACGCTGCAAATATGTATAGTTGACAAACCTCATTCTTTCAGAATGTAAAGACAGTTCGGGGAACATTGATGTGACAGACATACCAGTTTTGGTGCAGAATATACGAAATCAATATTATTATTAAAACAGTGATAGCTCTTTACTAGTAGGTACTAGTAAAAACTAATTCTATCAGCCAGGGCCGGATAAAGACCTAAGCACTTAAAAGATTTCGCTGTTCCCAATTTCATATACATCTAATTCAAAATATAAACAATCCCTAAAAAAAATTTTATTTTTTTAAATGAAAAACACTAAATATGTGATACACTGGCGAGCAAAAAATTGAGGTCCACTTATAGTTATAATATCTTTGTGGAATTTTCGGTTTTTAAGTTTATATTGGCCAATTGTAAATCATAGCAGGCGCTTAATCATGTGTTTTTCGAGAAATGTTGTCTGTTCTATTTGTTATCTATCATGTATGTATTATCACCGTAATTACGACTTCTATGAAATAGCGTGCATTCGCTCTAATAAAAAATTCACATTTCGGTGTCTTTTTGAAGTTAGCTTTGATTTCTCTCTGTAGAACCTATCAGTCGCACGGTGTAGTGTTCGTAGTATTTACTGCGCTTTTAATAATGCCTTTTGATCCTATTGTTGTGGCAAAAATGGTAGTGTTGATACAAGATGACCGAGGACAACGTGAAACTGCAAGAATTGTTGGTAAGCGCCTTGGTGCTGTACAAAAAGTTTACCAACGCTATGAGGAGACTGGCCTGATAAACAGAAGCCCAGGATCCGGGTGAAAAAGAGTCACCACCCATAGAGCTGACCGGTTTTTGGTGTCCGCTAGTTTGCAGCATAAAACAGCTTCTGCGGTTTTGCTAGGAAATCAATTCCTAGAAGTTAGAGATGTAAATATTAGTGAATGGACCGTTAGAAGACTTCGTGCTGCCGCTTTCTCTTGTAGAAGGATGGCTACAGATCCACCATTGCAACGTCGGCATCGAGTTGCAAGATTGACTTTTGCCCGAAATCACGTGGCATGGAATAATGAGGACTGGAGCAAGGTACTGTTTGCAGACGAGTCGCGATTTTGCCTCACTGGATCAGACGGACGTCGGCGAGTATGGAGAAGACCCGGAGAAAGATACGCTCAAGTTTGTATTGACGATCGACTTTCATTTGGCGATGGGTCTGTTATGGTTTGGCCAGGAATCGCTTCACAAGCACGCACAGAGTTGGTTTTCATACAGAATGGTTCCCTGACAGTTCACAGGTACATTACCGACGTTCTAGAAGATCATGTTATGCGTTTCATGATCACTATGGGCGAGCGTGGCATTTTTATGCACGATAATGCTAAACCTCATGCAGCTAGAGTTATCGGAGAATATCTGGATGAGGTAGGAATTACGCGGTTCGATTGGTCAGCCCTCAGTCCAGACATGAATTCCATCAAACATATCTGGGATGAGTTGGGACGTCGTATTCGAAGGCATACACCAACTCCAAGAACTGCCCAAGAGCTGAGGGAGTTACTACTGCAAGAATGGGATAACATCGACCAGAATGCAATCCTTAACTTACAGTCATTCAGGGTAACTTTGAACCACTTTTTGTCTGTTTTTATTTATTGGTGTTCTGCAGCTGAGCCTATATCTTATAATTCATTTTATTAATATCAATCACACTTCAAATTAACGGTTTTTCAGAACTAATTTTTTAATAATACGGGAATTATATTATAAGACTTTGATTAAAGGGTGGAGCAAAGTTACACCACCAAGTCGGATAACTTTGCGCCACACAGCTAAAAATTACGTTTTCTACCAAATGCAGTGCATCTAGGCAACTTTGCGCCACGCTATCGTGTTCCCTTGAATTTTTTACATCAGTGATAATGTTTCTGTGTTAAAGCTTGTGCAAGCAAAATAATATTATAATATACAAGTTTACGTTCAATTTAAAGAACAAATTTTTCTGTACTCTTTAATTGAAAAAAAGTAGCTCAAATTAATAATAATGCACATTTTCCAAATCTATGAAATATGTTTCATTTATATATAAAAAATATGAACCTAACTGGTCTTATGTACAATTACATGTAATAGTAAAACATGTGGTATTTGTATTTATAAATTATATTAAGAACAGTAAAAATACATTTCAATATTGGGTAGTAAAAGTAAAAATTAAAAATAACATTTTTGGGGCACGCATATAATAAGCAATAAAATAAAAATCTACTCTATAGGTACTAAAGTTACTCAAAAATTATTGCATTTTGTTCATTTAGCAAATTGTCATTGATCTTAAACATTCCCCTTTTATTATTCGCAACAATAGAATTAGGGTCTATCTTCTTAATAATATTTGTTTCTGATTACCATAGCAAATCTTCAGAAAGGGGCCATTTCCAAGTTCTACCTTTTTTTTCCAAGCAACTCGCTTTGTAATTAATTTCAGAATCTATAATTTTGATGTCACTTATTTTTCCAGGATAAAATTTGTTGCCATACAGAACAATAACCAAATCATCTCTTCCGAATTTTTCTTTTTCAATCACTTCTACGGTTGTTATATCTTCTATGTTGCCCTCTATGGGTTCATTATGTACGAACCGATCACCACTGCTTTGGGGGATTTGAATTTGCATGCCTACGTTTCATTCTTCAGTATGTTCTTCTTGTTCTTCCTGAAGGTTTTCATCAATTTCTTTATTAATTTCGTGCAAATCGGCTTCTTCTAAATGCAACTCTCTTTCTTGTTCTCCAGAACTGGAACTAACAGTTGAAGCTATTTCTTCATTTAAAGTCGATTCTTCTACCACACTTTTGTTACTTGTAATTGTTTTGCCTCTTGTTTTCAAACCACCTCGCTTTATTCTGCCACCTCTTGTTCTTATTCCACCATGATTTAATAGAAAAGCTGTCCTGTTTGCATAATACACTTCCATTTCTCAACGGAAATGCTTTTGCCTGATTCAACGGGCAGACGAAATTTCCTGGCTTGAGGTATTTTTCCTAGATCAGACGTTCTTGTTTTGTCTAGGTACTTCTGGAACTCATTACCAAGAGTTTCAGTTATATTTACTGGATTGCAGTATTGCGGCAATCGCTCCAAAACTCTTGTAATATTGAGCGGGAAAATTCCCGTAGTTTCGAACCCTTTCTTAAGATTGTATGCAGCGGTTCTATTTCCTAATTGTAAAGTCTGTGTTAACAGCTGAGAAAATGATGATTTTGGTAAAGGCACCACTTTTTTACCGTCACGCGTTTGCCTCCAGCTAAGAAGAACCGTTCTCCAAGCTGTTTTTAATGAAGAAAAATAGCAAACGTCCAGTGGTTGGAGTAAATGGGTAGAATTGGGTACGAGAAAAATGAATTGTATATTATTCTCTTGGCACAATTTTAACACATTAATCGACACGTGTGCGGCAAGGTTGTCCCCTATAATAACTTTTCTACCCTCCTTCTGTCGAACGTATGGCACGAAATGGTTTTTAATCCAATCTTCAAACACATCAGCATCCATCCATCCACTCATAGAAATATTTAATTTTGTACCAGGAGGAGCACCATGTAACCAGTCCGACCATTTTTATTTACCCTTAAAAACTATATAGGGAGGTAAACATTCACCATTCGCATTACCACAGAACATAACGGTAAAACAAGATTTGGTGCTATTTAGTATTCGTTCTGGGTGACGACAAGCTCTTCTGAAAAGCAGTTTTCCTTTGTTTGGTAGTACATCATGAAAACCAGTTTCATCATAATTATATGTTTTCAGGAGGAACGCCTTCAACTTCTTTTTCCAAATTAGTAAAAAAATGTATAATTGCTTCCTCATCAACCTGTGCTCGTTTGCGAGCTATATTGGTAGCAAATTTTTGAGACAGAACTTCTTTGTGGCGATTAAGAAATGACTTCCCCCATTCCCAACCGCGCATGTTGTGTTTGAATTGTACTATATTACGTTTTGACGTATCTAAATAAGCTTTTGCGATGCATCTGACATCGTAAATAGAAACTGGAATTCCATAATCGCTAAGGATAATAATATGGCGTACAAAAGTTTCATCTTCAGCTTCAGTGAAAATGTGTGGTCTACCAACATTTTTGAGGTGAAAGCCCTGGAGCTTATTTCTAATAGTATTTCGAGGAATATTATAAAGTCGGCTAGCCTCTCGTCCAATTTTTCCCAATTTAACATCATTAATAATTTTCTTTAATTGTTCTTCGGTATACCTGCTTTTGGTACCGTATCTTCTAACGCCAGGATTTAATTTTATTTTCCCCATTTGGAAACCTAGCATGCAAAAAATAAATTCTGTATGAAAGAATATCGCAGTTCGTACAAATTTCGAAACAAAAATTTTGAAAATATTTCTGCTAATAATATACTACTGCAATATCATTTTTGTCATGCAAATTCTATTTGCTCTAACTTTGCTCCACAATCATGGTAACTTTGAGCCGGCGCAGAAAACGCTTTCAATTATCTAACCCATTTCTTTTTAATATTATTTAAAACCATTTAATATACAGTTTTTGATATTTATATTACATATATTTTAAGTCACGCAACTATATAAATGTAAATAAATTCGTTAACTCATTTTCTTGCAATATATATTTTTCACAACTTGAAAAACACTGATCCTAACTACCACAAAATACCATCAGAAATAAAACTGTTTTTCCCCGAAATTAACGCACATAACCAAACATCTGTGGCTCCATCTTCGGCGCAAATGTTGTAGGATAATTAGTAGCAAAAGTTGTAGATTCCTGTATGGAAATTAAATTTGTTGTGTAGCTTTAAAGCAAAATCTGCTCGTGGCGCAAAGTTATCCCCTGTAGCTCAAAGTTATCCCGGTTGACTGTACATCATACATCGGAAACTATTTACATTACCTACCTTATATAACTACTAATTGTTAAGGTACATATTCAGTACCTTATAATATGAAATGAAAGCCAATTTAATGGATTTATGGACTCTCAGCCTTAAATAATATACAAAGCGTTCCGTTAAAGAAAATTTAGTCTGCGAATAGCAGTAACTTTAAATATGTTGACTCGTGGTTTTGAAGACTAAAAGCCAATAAATGTTGCTAGCAAAATACAACTAATTATCTTCCCTATTAACAAGGAAGCATAGCTATAAAAATGTGTTTAAATAATTGTTGAAACTATTAACTAAAGCAGAAATTATTTTTGGCACTCATAACCTTAAATTAGGTATTTTAAAGCTCCATAGCAGATTTGAAACATGTATCCTACAAATTAAATATAAGTTTGGTATGGTACTTTTATTTATAGATTATCCTGTAGAACTGTAATGAAACTACAAGATGTACTCATCTCGTTTGAAAAACAGCAAAACTATTAGAAACAAATACATACAATGTCATATACTATGAAATCATTTATTATGGAATACAATCAAATTTTTTTATAAGAATACAACTTTATATCAATTTAATTTGTGATATATTAAAGCTAGTTCCTACCTACTAAACATAAATAAATCAAATTATTGTAATCAATTTTTTACACTTTACACATAGTACACTTTTTTAACTAGTATTACTATCCCAAAATTCTTTAGCTTTTTCCAAAATAACTTTCCCTTCCTTATATCTACCCCCATTTGTTAAATAAGGTGGAGTAAATTCCCTATACGCAAGACAAACTCTTCGTTTGCAAATATCTTCTCTCAGTATTTGATGTTCCCAATCGTATCGTGCTGAACCGTACATTACTAAAAGTGATCTTCTTGGCATGGGTATCCTAATAACAGGCCAATCATTTTCATAACCCTTCTGTAACTCATAACAATCACCACAGGTATTAATTTGTCCATTCTTGTTCAAAACGCTCGGATATGCTGCAACACAATCTAAATTATATTTTGACAATTTATCATTATAAGTCATTGTTAACACGGAATCAGACAACAGATTCACTGTTACAATTCGTTCGCCCCATATCCAACAGTCGTCTATGTGTGGATCAATCGAGGCTCCACGTTCTGGGTTGTACTCCAATGAGCACTGTTCAATGGTTTGAAATCCTTTTAGCACTGGCACTTCCTCAAACTTGTCTTGTACAAATTTTGAATACGCAGGAAATCCCTCGAAGTCCCCCAGACGAAGTTTCTGCTTTTTAAAATTGCATTTTGGTCCGTAATTCTGCTTCTGTCTTCCACTTTGTGATAAATCCCATGGTAAACTATCAATGCCATCTATAAGTCGCGTTTCCTCTTCCTCTGACAGAAAATCTAAGTCTATGTAAACTCCTGGGTAATCTATTGGTTTACCCTTATGATGTGGGTGCTGCTTCCAGTCCTCGAGGTTCCATCCGGGCCAAGCACGGTTACACACCGGGCAATAGATGTAAATATCACTTTGCTTATTTAGGTTCAAGGTTTTATTCTCAATTCCATAGTCTTTTTCGCAAATTAAACATGTTCTGCAACCTTTACAACCACAAGGACGAGGTTTATCCATTTTAATAAATTTGAGGTTAGAAATGAATCTTTGGGATGAGTACATACAGGGTGATTCAAGGAAAACTACCCACCGCCTGAAACTTAATAAAAGTATGACACCCAACCTACGGATTAGAGATTTTCTCGATATTTTAGATTATATGGTAGTGTTCAAAAGTCTTGCATCACCCAAGGCCGTAATTGTTTCTAAACTTTAACACGTATTTTTTGCATATTTTGCTAATTATGTACCACTAACGATTTAGTTGAAATTACTATATCACTAATTCATTTTTTTATATATACAAACGATTTAAATATGACTTTCTTAGCGAATTACCATAATCGATGACCTATTCAGTCATTCATTGGAAATTAATTAAGTGCTTAATGAGTAACAGTTAAGATCCGTTTAAGATTAATTTTTCTGAAAAATTGCAATATTATTACGTGTATACCATGTGTTGACTTTGAATACTCTCCATAGGGAAAATACATGCGTTTATGGAATTCTTCAATTTCCTGCTCTCCAAGTTTAAAAACGCACCCAAAACAAGGTGTAGGCAGAAGGGACGTTAATTTTACAGAGATTACATTTACTTATTATTTTTAGAATATCAAATTAAATGATAAATTTAAAAATACTCTGAAATAAATTATAGAATTGCTGTAGTAATATCGCCAAATCCGATGCGCGAATGCCGCCGGCGTGGCGTAGCGGTTACAGATATGCTTTGCGAAGCGAACTTCGGGAGTTCGAATCCACTCTTCACTCTTTACTTTTGCTGATCGAGCAGGGTTATGACGTGTAAACGAAATCATTTAAAAGTTGCATAGACCGGTTATGTATAACTTATTGTCTATCTTTAAGCGATTTCAAAAATTGTATAAGTAACTATTAAAAACAAAATCTCAAGTTACTAAACTTCCCCTTATCGTAATATAACAATATTTAAAAGAAACCCCCGAAAAAAACCAGAATCAGTCAAATCTATGACCCTGGTTTCCCGAATTTTGAATTTACATTTTATTCTGAATCAAAGCTTTTGTTGTGTTTTAATTACAATCTACTCAAAAATGAATAGGGATATTGTAATATAAAGCATATATTTTTGTATTTGGCGGCTAATGGTCGTCTATTATTGATAATTAGAGCAAGCGGCAATGTTTGTCGACTTTGTGTGTTTGATTGAATAATCTTTCCTGTCTTCTTAAGGTCTTTTTTGTTCATTGTTTTCTATTCGTGTGCTACATTTGCGTTCTTAATAATAAACAACAATGCAGGGAAACCACTTAACAATAGAACAACGAAATTTACCGTTGCTTGCACCAAAGAGAAAAGGTCGACATTGCTGATATGTTAGGAACCACGGAGAGCGTAATTTTTACGTGCCCTTTCGCGCCTTAGAGAAACAGGTACGACTGCAAGAAGGCCTGAAAGTGGATCATTTCGCATCACAACCCCTCGTGAGGATCGACATCTGGTAATGAATGCAAAAATGCACTCCCTTTTCAACTGCTAGACATCTACAGGAAGTGCTCCAGAATGCCACAGGAAATCGAGTCTCCAACCATATTGTGAGAAATTGATTGTTTGAGGTAGGACTTACCTCATACCTCCCTCTGAGATGCCATACAAGAACGGTGGCTCAACGAAGACACCGGGTGGAATGGATAAGACGTAGGCTTCAAGAAGCGACACCGTGGGATGATATACTGTTTTCGGGAGAGTTCAAATATTATCACAACAATGATAGCCGGTGTCAAGGAGTATATCGTAGTGCCGGACATTGTACGTTACCTCAGTATGCCCAACCAGTTGTTGCCTTTGGTGGTGGTGGTCATATGGTATGGCCTGGAACTTCTTTAGGGCGTCGTATTGACTTCCACATCTTTAATGCTACATTCACGAGCCAACGTTATATCCAAGAGATCATTATGGGCCATGCTCTGAACTGTCACAACGCTGTTGGACGGGAATATTTTGTTTTTCTTGACGACAACGCAAGGCCGCATCGTCCTCGGTTTGTTTCAGAGATGCTTCGAGATGAAAAAAAAACCATCTTGATCTTCCTCCGCTATCTCCAGACCTCAACTCCATCGAGAATGCATGGGACCTTTTGCAGAGACAGCTGGATCATCATAATCCACGCCCTACTACTGTGCAAGAACGAATGAATGTATTGCTGGTACTGTGGTATCAAATTCCACAAGAACATATTGATAAATGCATTGAGAATATGCCCGCAAGATGTAGAGCAGGTTCCACGCGGTATTAGAATTTAATAAATTTAAGTCAAATGAAAAGAGACAATAACGATTTTCATTATAATATTGTTAAATTTCTTCTTTAAACGTACCTTTGTTGTAATTTTCATGTTCATTACTAAAAAGACGTTACATTTTATTGTTTTGACAGTTTTTTATTATAAATGCAATTGGTGTTGCCTTTAAGTGTCTTACACTGCAAACTCCTTATTCATTTTTGAGTAGTTTATTACAATAATGAAATATCTATTTAATATAGACAGAAAATAATTGAAAAATACTAGAAAAGACAGTTTTTCTCAAATCTAAAAGTGATCCAAGGCTTTTTTTTGCAGCACTCAACTCTATTAGGTATAAAAAATACACTTCGTTTCATGTGAAATGCACCACCCTTTAAAAATAAAGCTACGGGTGTGAAACTTTGCTATAATAATGTTTCATTATTGCGTATGAAATAATCAGGTTTTCATAAACAAAAATTAACAATTATAAGAAAACAATAACAACAAAGAAAACAAAATTAATAATATGTAACGTCGCCATGAACAGCAATGCAAGCATTTACTCGTCGTGGCATGCTTTCTGTCAAGTGGTCTATGTTTTCCTGGGGTATCTCGTTCCATATAGTCTCAAGTTGATGTCTCAGCTCGTCTAAGTTGTTAAGAGCTCTTGGCAATAATCTTAGTCGCCGGCCCATCATGTCCCAAAGATGTTAGATCGGCGATAAGTCCGATGATCGTGCAGGTCAGGGCAACATTTGCAATTGTGCTTGTTGGAGGTACGTTCTGGTAATTTTCACAGTGTGTGGACGTGCGTTATCCTGTTGGAAAATACCGTTTGGCAACGTCTGCATGAATGGTACTACCATCGGTTCCAGGACATTATGAATACAGCGATGAGCATTTAAAGTGCCTGGGACGAACACAAGAGGTGATCTTATACCGAAACAAATCGCACTCCAAACCATAACTCCAGGTGTTAAAGCTGTACGGCATCTTTCAACAAACTCTAGATTTCGCCTCTCTCCTCCATATCGACGTATCTTCCTACGGCCGTCATTTGCCCACAAACAAAATCTTGATTCGTCACTGAGGATAATGTCGTTCCATTGCTGATTCCAACGCTGCCGCTTTTAACACCAAGCAAGCCTAACAGCCTTGTGATGTGCAGTTAAAAGGAGCAGTTAGAATGGACGGTAGGATCGCAGTCCAAAAGAAGTGATTCTTCTGTAAATTGTTGCCATTGACACGCGGCGGTGAAGAGCTCGCATTCAGTCTGCAGCACAGACCTTGTTGTTTGAAAGCGGTCTCGTGTAGCCATCATTCTTCGAAGAAGTCGATCTTCACGAACATTGCTGCTACGTGGAGGTCTACCAGCTGGACGATGTCGCTGAATGCCTTCTTCTGACCAAGCAGACCATATTCGTGCAACTGTAGAGTGGTCCCGATTTACCTTTCTACCAATTTCACGAAAAGAAATTCAAGCTTCTTTCATGCCGAAAATTCGACCTCTATCAAAATCGGAAATGTGGTTAAAATTTCTACGTTGTCTTACTGGAGGCATTTTAAAACATTAATTCAGCCACAAAATCTCGAAACAACTAATTAATGATTACTAGATATTGTTTTGCTTCTAAGCAACAATTTGATGAGAGACAGTAGACGAACACCACAACCACTTGATTTTTTTAATGGAAATAGTGATCATTTCATACGTAATAATAAAACATTATTTTAGCAAATTTTCAAACACGTTGCTTTATTTTTAATGGGTGGAGCATTTCATATGAAACTGAGCATATTTTTAATTTTCAATATAACGCTAAAATAGTGTAGATGTGGCTTATTGCTACGATCCCATTTCTAATGTTCAAAAAATATTGACGTGCGCCAATAACAGATAAATGATACACTTTTGTCTTGATTATTTTTATTAAGGTAATCAAAATGACTGCTCCTTTGGGGGATTTATCGTCATCTGTGAATTTTTCTGTTTTTTTCCTTTCCTCCTTCTTCT
>JABXWE010015048.1:0-43559 GCA_014611495.1 Limonius californicus | reverse complement strand
TGTCACCTTTTATAATATTTTGTTGTGTTGGTTACTTTTTATAAGGAAGATTTTAAATATAATTCACTCTTTGTGTACAGGACACCATAGCATATGCCTCAACTGTAATTTCAATCGAACAAGAAACAACTCTGCTTTTATGAGAATCTAAAGAAACCTTCCACAAAAGAAACAACCCTTAAGATGTGATTTAATATGCATGTATCTTTCATTTATACAAAAATAATTAATTACGCTACGTAAATAAAACCATCTCAATATATATCTTCCGATCCGTGATATTATCGTTGGTGTGCGGAGAAGGCCAAGACCGAACCATGTTCTTGTTTTATTGTAGACACTTGGTACTTTGGGTTAAAATGTTTACCTGTAGGTCGACGAATCCACTTTATACCATCACTTGCAAACAGCAAAACTTGTTTTCGTCACTGCAAAGAACGTCAGCTCGTTGCTGAGGGGTCCGTTTTGGGCGAGCTTTACACCACCAGTAGCTTCTTCCTGTTGTTTGTTTTAATGAACGGTTTCTACGCGGTTCGCCTGCTATTCAGTCCAGTAGCCTGGATACGCCGGCGTATGGTTCGTGTAGATGGACCAGGTTCACCAGGAATCGATATGTAAGACACGGCTTACTGCGACAAGTGCGAAGAATATTTCTATCAATAATATGAGTCGCGCAACGCAGTCGACCACTTTTAATCTTTCTAAGATAACTTCCTTGTACCTTCAAACGTTGGAGAAATTTTATTACCGTCGACTTAGAGATGCAAAACTGTTCAGTTAGCTGATTGAGAGTCATTCACTGCTTCCGGGACTCTATCTTGAAAGACATCCTTTGTAATGTAAAACTCCACTAAGTCAGGTAGTTTGTTCCGGTCAGTCAGTCCGCCAGTAAGTGAGTTCTCCTATGGATAGGTGTTTCAAGTAGTTTTCGAGTGTTTTAAATAATTCTCGTCTTTTGGGCGTTATAAGTTTGGATCCCCAAACACTATGTTTGGCGTTGTCTCCTCCAGCGATAAATCGTTGTCCCAAGGTGTGAAATCTTCAAAGTGTTCTTACTTTACTGTGCATTTGATAGGAAAGTAGACAGCTGAAATCGTTAAGAGTCTTCTATTGCCACATTGGTGGCTTGAAGGAAGAATAAAACAGACTGCAATAGTGATATTTCGGTATTAAAAGATACTAACGTAACAGTTTAAGAAACTTGATTTTTGTGTTTCTACGTTACATTTACGTAAAAAATAAGAAAGGGTAAAACCCTTACATCCGACGTAGAGTAGATATAAATAATTACGGTATGTGGTAGTGTGCATGGATTGGTTTGGTTCCGTTAAAAGAGGAGTGAAGACCAAAGGTATCTTAAAACTTCAAACGAGACACGGAAGCAAGTATTATCCATTTTTAAAGGATCCATTAAAGATAGCAAAATAGAAATTTTTTTTAAGTCAACCCTATGCAAAAGGGCGACCAGTTGAAATTTAAATCAAACTTGCCTTCTACAATTCATTAACAGAGACTTAGAGAAAACGTAGCAAGTATTAAAATGTCCCTATATAAAATCTAGTATCTACATATACATCATATTTAATGGATCTTTCTTACTTCTATTTATAATTTCTATACACTAATGGAGTAATATTTTCTATTTGAGCAATAATTAAAAAGTATTTAATATTTCCTTTTGAGTTGCAACTCTTTGAATGTAGAATATAACACTAGGTAGGATTTCACTAATGGGTATCTAACTTAATTAATATTTAAAGCCATAAACTGTATTTCGATTTAAGACAAATACAACAACGCGTGTTTATAAAATAAGGATCTTTGATTTGTCTGTACCATCGGCAAAATGCATATGCGTGAGTCGTTGGTCCTTTAAAGCTGTTTGGGTGGTTTATGAAATATTAAAAAATTAACGAAAGAGCTACCCTTTCAAAATACAACTCCACGAGCTCAAAGTACGAGCGTAAATAGAGATTAGCTATACTCATTTGAATAATATTTCCGAATAGTATTTAGAACAATATTAGTTGTATTCGTATTGTAGGTTTCTTTTAACCAGCTTTGTGGGACCAGAGAATGGTGACGAAGGTACCATTCTCCGCTAGAGTTACCGAGAGGCGATGGAATGGAGGAAAACCACGAAAGGAGCAAAAAAATTGGATGAAAATAAAAGCAGAGAAGAAGAGGAGAAGGAAAGGGTGAAAGGAAACTAGGAGAGGAGAAGGGAACCGGAGGGAGGAGAAGAAGAAGATGGAAGTGGTATAAGAAAAAAAGAAAGGGGGAAAAGGACAAAGAACCACCAGACTCTAAATTGGCTGCCGATTTTGAAGGCCACCGTCCCTCGACCACGTCATTTCGACGTTTTTCGCCCCGAAGACGACGGATTCCGACAACGACGCTTATGACCGAAATTATAGAGGTAGGATAACTCTATCGAACCGCGTAAAACCAACCCGGACACGCTTTCGACAATTCGCGGTTGGGGACATCTCCCATGTTTAAGTTGATTCGGTTGAAAAATAAAAAAATCAGTTTCAAGAGAAGATTTTTTTTGGGCTTAATTAAAAAATGAATAATTTAAAAACTGTTATAACGACTCAGCATTATGTGGGGTCTGAGTACAATTTATTCAACGTGTCTATAAACAATTTCGTACAGGACTGCGGTAGCTCAGTGGTAAGACAGTCAGGCTTTGGCTGCAATAGTCGGAAAGCTTCCCGGTTCGAATCACTTCAGGGGTAAGAAAATTTTTCTAATTCCCTGGGTGGTCGGTACTGGGTCCCGGTCTCCTATTTGCCATTAAGAATGAAGTTAATGGCACTCCCCGTGTTACTGTCGCACTAGGACAGTAATAAGGCTCCACACGTATATACCTTACACCAGGCAGATTAAGTACGGTTACGCATCAGCACAGTAACCCGCATAGTCGGGCTCTGTTGTGCATAGCACAAACTAGCTTAGCTTTGCCTCACACCAAAGCGATGTGCCTGCAAGGCCTGTGGAAGCTCCATAATAATAATAATAAACAATGTCGTGCGATTTTTAATCACTAGATACTAAAGTATTAACCACATGCAACTATGTATTTTAGGTGAAATATGATATAATACGGAATTATTCAACAATTATATATAAACCATAATACTTTAGGTTTAACTTGAATACTATGTTTTCCTAAAAAGATGTATTTGCTTTTGACTTCATAACGACAGTTCAGTGTTAAGACCAATAAAAAAAAACCTTAGCTGCAATAATTTCGTTTTGGAAATTTTGAATGAGAAATGCAACTTTTAATCTGCTTCTTACTAATTAATCAGCCATAAATAAGATATTTCGTTTTCTTAGAACAATCATAAGGTTCATTACTACTTACGGTCATATTATACTTAGGAGTAATTTTACTATTTCGATAATAATAACAAATTTTGTCTAACTTCCTTTATACAAGCTATTTTTAAAAGGTACCAAAATATTGCTGGTGTAGATTCCTAAATACGAGTCAAAAAATACTTCCTGAGAGAGATTCAAAGGTGCATACCGATGATGGTTTTTTGGAATAACGTGTGAACCGTTTGAGCTAGAATTACGAAATTTGGAACATCGAATAAATTTTTGAAGCCAAAATATTTGCAGTAACTTACCGTAAAAGGCCCCAGATGGAAGGAGCCTTCGGTAAAATCTGTCATTTTTTGGTGAGGAGAGTTTCGTCACTTTCATGATTATGAAATTATGAAAATTTGAACCTTCTTACACAAAAAGGGTACTCTTGCTGAAGTCGACATTTTGCACCTTTTCGAGAGTTTTCGATGTGAATGATCAAAAACATGTTAGGCACGCTACCTTTGCCATCATTAAAAATTCGTTAGAATTTACCGGAGCCTCTTTGGTGTAAGTTATTAGAAGTTTAATTACAGTATTGGTTTCGGCATCAATCGTTTATTCAATGTTCCAAATTTCGTAATTCTAGCATAAATACGTTATCCAAAAAAACCCATCATCGCTGGATGGAAGAGCTGTATTTCTCTTAGTAAGCATTTTTTGACCCATGTTTTTTGTTTATTGTGGCGAATGGAATCAGTTTCCGGTATATATTATGGTACCTTTTAAAAACACCTCGTATATCTGTGAATGTGTATACTAAATTTACAGTCTTTGATGGCTAAGTATTTGCCTAACCAAGTACATCATGCCGTCCACGGTGGTCTAGTGGTTAGCGCATTTGCCTTTAGATCCGAGGGACGCGAGATCGAACCTGGCTGAGGTCGGCGAAATTTTTCTAGCGCGGAAAAATCTGAAAATGCGCCTTCTGTCGGATAAGAAGTAAAGCCTTAGGTCCCGTGCCACTGCGATATGTGACACGTTAAAGATCACTATTGGAGTTGGAATTACCCCAGATAGGCAAAATTCTTCGTTAGGGTGTACAATGGGCCAAATGTGGCCCAAGTGCATAGAGATGCTTGGAAAACCGCGTCCTAGATCTCGTTCTTTCAAATAAATCAATCAGTCAAGTACATCATGGTGCTCCAGATTGATTTGTATATATTTCTGGCAATATCCTCCTTCCACAGCGGTGGAAATAAAATAAAGTAAATTTTGAATAAAATATAGTTATTTCTTTTAGATACTGTGCTCTACTCCAGGAAGAGGTTTCGAGACTGCCAACATGGAGACTACGACCACTCCTCAATTTGATTTGAATGAAGACATCCCAGTCTCAATATATCCAGCATTTCACGAAATACTGTTTGGACTTTTTTGCATTGCTGCGACATGCACCGATCTTATCATAATTCATATACTTTTCCGCTATAGAAGAATGCATACGATACCCAACAAATTTTTATCAAACTGGATAATCGCCGATGCCTGCTACTTATTCACTTTGGCGCTTTCCTATATAATGTTAGTGATAACAAATCTTGCAGACAGTTTAAACTCTTCCATAAACTATGACTGTGCCGTTATTGAGATGGAAATTGCCTTCTACTTTGCTACGATATACTTCGTTGGTTTGCTTTCGATAGACTGGTTTATAGCTGCCTATTTGCAACGATACATCGATGTTTTCAGAAATTACTATAAATTAATAATCGGATTTATATGGATATTCTCTTTGTTATTTTGGGGAATAACTACAGGCTTGTGTATCAATACAGATTCGTATACAGTGGTAACGGGGTACAATATTTTTATAGCCTGTTTAGTTTCGTTCTTTATCCTAGGAATACAAATTTACAGAGTAGTGCAAAAAACCCAACAGAAATTTATGGAGTATTCTACACTAATGCTCACATTGACGAGTATTTTTATACTGTCACGAATACCAGAGTATATTCATTATCTCATGTACTTGATTTTTGACTATAAGAGCACAGCATTTGCGATAGTGTTTATGTATGTGACACCTTTGCATTCGATACTAAACTTGTTCTTATTGTATTGGCTGAATAAGGACTTTCAGGCGTGTTTACGCCAATTCTTGAAGCGTTCCGACCAAGAATACATGGAAGCTACCAATGGCTTTGAAAACCCGGATGAAATCGAGGATCATCAAGAATTTTCAGTTGACATTAGTTTGAATAATTCTAATGAAGCTCTTTCACCAACCTGTTAAAAGTTAATATAATTAATATCGTTGTGTATATCCGATTCAATTATTTTGTCTATTTCCAATACTTTCACACATTTAGGCTTCAATGCGGTATAAAAACGTGCGATATAATTTATTGCTAATGCTGTAATATAATTATTGTAATAAAGTAAATATTTGTTGTTTGAGTCTTCTCTGCCCAATAATCCTAATAATTGTTAGGGGAGTCATTCACATGAGTATTAGAACAGTACCTCATTTTTAACGGGATATTTATATTAACCGATTATGACATTTACAAATAACTGATATCAAAAATTATGTACGAGAACACCTAACATGAACAGAATCAGTCCTATGCACATGCGTTGACAGTGGCTAAACAATTTTAAGCGGTTCTAGATGATTTGTGACACCACTTACTCCCCAATTGCTCGCTGGTTACGACGCCCACAAAGATGTTTGCTCGCCATCCGTTTGTTCGATAGCCAGTTTGCTAACAGCTATCATACGGTGTCCGCTCAAAGGTCTCTATGCTCGACAATTATTTTATCGCCACATCCAATGCTCGCGGGACGGATGCTCGACAAGCAACCTAAACCAAAATATTTTCTGTAGGATTAAGTGTTTGCTGTTAATGCATGATAATCAAAACCTGTTGTTGTATTTATAAACTTTAGGGTGATACTTTTTTTTTATTCCTAATAAAATTAAGTAGAAGTGTATCTGATTTTTTTTGTAGGATATGTTTTTGAAACTGTAATTATTAATAATTTCTTAAATCATTCCATTATTAATATAGGAATAGTATTTTAAGTTACCAAAAGTTTCTATACACGATTATCCACTCAGATCATTGTCATACACGAATATGCCATTACAATATTAAAATCTATTTGCATTAATAATGATGCTCCGCCTTATACCTGGTATGGTATCTAAAAATAAAAGTTAAGGTTTTAATTATGAAGTAAAAAAGGGCTTAATTATTTTTTAAATTTAAATGAAGAGGCCTTACAAAATACATATAAACTTGTTTTTCTATATTGGTGTAGTTATAGTTAGTACTGCGAGTAAGTTTGCTGTCGAGCAAACGGATGGTGAGTATCTTCCTAAATGACCTAGAACCCTATCATACTTATGTATAACTGCGTCAATGTAAAGGTACACATTTTTTTTGTAAGACGTCATTGTGTGTAAAGTAAATTAGGATACCTTTTCCTTTACAACAACAGGCAACTCCGCTTTGTCAATATTCCTGAGAGAAATTGATAGATTTGGAGAATTACCAACAGCATAAACTAATTATTATTACAAGCTATACATTTCCGGGGAAACTGTAGCTGCTTCTTAGCTCTGTTGAACCATTTGTCGTGGTGGATAAGACCACATCTTCTGTTTGTGTTCTATCTTTCCTGCAGGTCCAGGTGCGTTTTAGCCTGGTTTACAATTTTTTTCCATTTCTTTCTATCTTTAATCCGACTTTTCCAGTTTTGTATCTTCATTATCCTTATATCCTTTTCAGTTTGATCTTTCCATCTTGCTTTTGGCCTTCCTTGCGGTCTTCCTTCTGTTGGGCTCCACTAGGTTATTACTCTTACCGGTTCTTTATTGTTCTTCCTATATACATGACCATACCATCGTATTCTTTGTGCTTTGCAGATCCTAACTATATTTTCTTCTTTTAGCAGGGTCTCTATTTCATGGTTCATCAATTGTCTTATTTCATCATCTTCTATCTTTTTTGGCCCCATTATTATTCTTATAATTCTCCTTTCGAATATTTTAAGTTGTTCCTCTTCTTTCTGTGTTAGATTTGCTGTTTCCGCTGCGTATGTTACGATGGGTCTAATGATTGTCTTATAGATTCTTATTTTTGTGTTTTTGCTTAGTGTCTTGTCTTTCATTAGCTTTTTGTTGGCATAGAACGCTTTGTGCCCTGCTTGTATTCTCTCTTTAATATTTATTCTTTCGCCTCTTCTATGTATTGATACTTCTAAATACTTAAATGTCTCTATTTCTATTTCTAAATTATATACTAATTGCCTACAGATATAATGTTTTATTTAAAGAATGAATTATTTGTTAAGCATAATTATGTGCCGCGAGCAATCGGCTTGGCGAACAAATAGTTATGAAGCATAGAGACACGCGAGCAAATGATAGGCGAGCAAATGGAGGCGAGCAAGTGGGCGGACAACTCTTATGAATGATACAGAATAACAACATAGTTTTTCAAGGGAAACTGCTTAAATTAATTGAAAACTGTTCGAGCACACCATATTTAAGAAAAAGGAAACTGTCATTACCAACGGTTCTAGGTCATTTGCTCGACATCATTTGCTCGCCACTGTTTGCTCGCTGGAAAAGATGCTCGCCAGGTTAGTTGCCCGCCATCCATTTGCTCGACAGTCAACTTGCTCGCAGTACTAAGTGTAACTGCACCAACGCAGAAAAACTAAAGTAGTTTATGTTTTGTTCGGCACATTTGCTTGTAAAATAATTTAGCACATCTTCTGCTTCATAATTAAATCCTTTACTTTTATTTTTAGGTACCATACGTATAGAAAGAGTATTATTTTTTAAAATAGATTTTGACACTTTAAGGAAGTATTCGTTTCTACAGCAAAAATTCTAAAAAGTGGTGTTTAGAAAATGTATATATATGTATGTATATGTTTGTGTTAACCCGCGAGCAAATGGTTATTAGTCATGGTCTGCTAAAAATTAATCTTAACGTACTTATTACAACCCCGTCCAAACATTGACGACGTATTTCCTCTTTATAAGAAAAGAGTACAAGACTCAAGCGCTTTTAAAATATCACCCAGGTCAACGTATCCACTTTAATGAGTAAATGTGTTATTTCAAAAAATGTATACAATTTATTGAATATTTTTCATATTCTCTACACAAACTCCATACTGCTTGCTGTACAAGATCATTAATTGAAACGAAGTAAAATGAAAATGAGCTTTAACATTATCTACGAAGACTATATGAGAACGATATCATTAATTTTTATATAGCGGGTGTTAGTAAGTACCCGCCCACGGTCCTCCTTTCATTTATTATTACGATAAAGAAATAGTATTGGGTATAATCGTATAAACAGGCTTTCAGTCCAACTTTTGGACACCAGCTTTCTTCTTTGCTACGTTCTATTTCACAACGCTAAAGTAGAAGCACGGGGAACCTGCAGTTCAACGTAGAATTCGAACGATAAATACCAGAGAAGTTCAGGCGTTTATATACGACGGTTGCAAAGACAAGATGGCGGAATTGTGTGTGGTGGGTTGCCGCAGTAAACCTTTGTTAGCTGGTCGGTGACGCTTTAGGATCTAAAAACCATCGTGTCGTAAAAAGAAAAATCTAGCAGGTATTCTTTGTTAGTTAGAATGAGAATTGTTTAATGCAAAAATTCGAAAAAACAAATCACATCCTTTCTTGTTCGTCAAATAATTGACTTGTACTGCCGCTTGAGTTTCGACAGTTAATCAAACTCTGATATACAAGTTCAATAACAAGCCCAGCTGACTTAACCTCAGATATTTTAAACACTTTAATACCTCTAATAAATATGTGGGTAAACTTTATATATATGATTAATTCTAACTTTTTATTTTCGTATACTCTCAATATAGTGACATAGAAATGTGTCGTACGCGTTTTAAACCTCTAGGAATCCAAACCTGTAGTTTCAAGAAAAATCAATCGGTATTTAAGTATGTCTCCGTTTAGCAAGACTTGAGAGACGAAAAGAATTTATGGAAAACAAATTTGTGAAAGGTGCACCATAAGTTGTCAAATTTTGGATACAATGTTTATTTACTAATACTGGCAAAATCATTTTGCTGCTTTGTGGATATGCTAGTAATATAAGCACCATGCTGGATCGACCAATGCGTAATGTACAATCCATTTGGAATACATCTTTGGCCAACATTACCTGCAGCCGGCGATTGCTATGCTTATCACATATTTCTTATGCCAGTTGGAATCACAGAAACACATACCAAAAATACCAGTGGTGGAGGATCAATTGGATTCATTGGATTGGTAGAGCAGGATCGATAATATGGCTCCATCACAGTCTCCCGATTGCAATCCATGTCGCTCTATTTTATGGCGACCCTTTCATCATCATCAATATCATCATCATCCAGCCTGTATTTGAGTCCACCGTTGGACATAGGCCTCCCTTAACTGTTTCCACCTGGATCGATTCTGTGCGTCTCTCATCCAATGTCCTGCCAGTCTTTCGACATCATCGCTCCATCGTGTTGCGGGTCTACCTCTGTTCGTCTGTCTATGCGTGGTTTCCATTCGACAGTGTTAGAGTACGCATTCAAAACACTCGATTGGGAAAACAGAGGGATCAGCGTAGACGGCGAAAAACCCAATAATTTAAGATTCGCCGACGACATAATGATAGTGACGGACAACTTAGGCGAAGCAAAGGAGATGTTAACTGAACTAGTGCGAGTAACAGGAAAAGTAGAACTCGGAGGAACAATAACAATAAACAACGAAATTATAGAAGAAGTGAGAACCTTGGCCATGCCATGCCAGCTGTGACAACCTGAATTAATAACAGATTTCCGACGTCGGGGCGGCCTTAAAACCAACTGGCTAATTATATTTACATGTGAGATAGGTAGGCATCTTGCAATTTTATTGAATTAAACCCGACCATGATACTTCGATTAGGAGGTTGGCGGTGAACTTTTAAAGTCAATATTACGAAGAAATAAATACTCTTCTGCACCGGGTAGCCGATTTTGGCTATTCCACCGGAAATGCGGTTACTTCCGAGGTGTGTGCTTATAAACTGTCTTATTTGACGCCCGCTCTAGCGTGGATCACCGGGGGGACGAAAACCCTTACCGTTTCATAGATCCGTTGTAGAAACCGTTCGCCATTTTTTTGTTTTTGGAAACTTGCAACGGCGACAGCTTCCGCCTCAGAGGATCGAATTTGGTGGGAGGGTTGATCAAAGGTGTACCGCCGAGAGAAGCTTCGCGTCTTGAGGAAGGAAGAAGAAGGAATTGACTGTATCCTTTTGAAATTATTACCAGCATGAGTAGTTCGACCGGGTTCAAATTTCAAATTCAGAGGACGGTCGAAAACACGCCGTCAAATTATAAAAAATATCGAAATTTAGGGATTCTGGTCGGCGGATAAATTTGAAAAAAATTAGGAGGCCTGAGTAGGGGTAATTTAAGCTTCTTCCGATTATCAAAATCGCTACCCATTCTCAAACTTACTTTTTCCTTTTTTGCTCCTAGCTCCGTTCCTAAGCGGGTTAGAGCTACGCACCGGGTGCTGTGCCGAAAGATTGTACGTGATGGTGACGGGATGAAATCACCATTAAACCTTCTGACACTACGTCTCCAAAAAAACAGTTCTTCTAGAAAAACAATTTTTTCTGTTTTCGGCCGAATCCGTTCCAACTCGGTTAGGAGCTGTGCTCGACCGCCACGTGACGCAAGCACGTCCGGATCGGTCGGCACGTTCCCGAAAGGTGGCGGAGAGAACAAGTGGGCATAGTTGAAGACTTTGACGATATGCAACTGATGGATTTCAAGGAGTTAGATGCGACCTTTTTTCTTTAATTTTAATTTATTGCCAGGTCAACAATAGTTATTTGTATACTAAGGCCGCGAAATCATTCTTTAACGTACCGAGAGGAAGATTGCCGCCGAGGCCGCTTGCGGCCGAGGTAAGGCAACCTCGAGGACGTTAAAGAATGACGCGGCCGCAGTATACACAACATTTTTTGTGCAATTGTGTAGAATCCTCAATAATTATTGATGAAATTTTAAAAATTATAATTTTCGGCGTAAATAGAAAGACGGTCGGCTTTCATGTTACCATGGAAATGAGATAAATAATAAATAATTTCTAAAAACTGTCCATTCTCATGTGTCAAAATGAATATGTATGTATATGTGACATTCAGTTTAACGGCCGTCGCTAATGACAACGGCCGCTAAAGTAACTTTAGCGGCCGTTGTCATTAGCGACGGCCGCGAAATTAAATTTTACGGCCTGCATGGCGTACGCGAAGTTGTCACTTCGCGTACAATTGCACAAAAACAGTATTTGTTATACATAGCATAGGTAAGTAGAATAAAAATCAACGTAATATTAATTTAGACTATAGTATTGTGCGACAGAGGAATGGTCGCGGAAATGTTGATTGGTAATAGTTTAATCGTCTAATTGATTCATTAAGTCTTGTAGTAGCTTACGTTAAAACCTGGTGTGGATGCTTTAAACAGTTCATAAGAAACTGCGCCACTTGATTTTATGATAAACTTTTCCGCACATTTTAAAATAAACTGATAAACTGGTAGGATACATAGCTCTTCATGCAGTTGAGAATTACGAACATACCAGGGTGCGTTCACAGCAATTCTTAACACCTTATTTTGGAAGCGTTGTATTTCTGAATATTGGTTTTCGAGGAATTACACCAAACGGAAGATGCATACAATGCTAGAGGTCGCAGCAGGGATTCGTATTATAGCACTGTGCATTCGATTCTGAGGGTAGATGCAGTTTCTGGTTGATATGGTATTTCCAACTTAGACATGTATCGAGATATATTGCCAGATATTCAACAGCGCTATGTTTGGGATTCCAGGGTATTTCATTGTTCTCCATTTGATTGCAGGGAGGATCATTGAATCTTCGCAGAGTAAAGATTTTTGCATGGCATTTAATGGGGTTAATTGTAATATTCCAATGTTTAGAGACCATTATGAGAGCTTGTTAGTTGCATGCTAGAGTGTTGCAATTGCTTCATTAAGATTATTAGCTTGAATAAGCACAGCGGTGTCATCCGTAAAGGTAGCTACCGTTGCTTGCGCTTGCTGGAGTCTCGCTGCAGAGGTAGCATTTTTTGATCGAGGTCGGTCACATCACTGGGGATGGATCCTCGGACCCGCCAGGTGATGGACCTTAGCAACTGGTCCTCGCAGGGGGGCCAGCCCTCACTTATGGCTCCACGTGCCACACCCCGGTAACTGCATTGACCTGCAGGCTAAACTAGGTGAGTAGACAACTGGAAGAAGATACAGACCTACATAAAAGACATGCTGGAAGAAAAGATCGCAGATGAAAGAAAAGATGAAACATGATGCGGTGCAAAGTGGTGACAAAAAAGTGAAAGAATGAGCTAAGAAGAGAGGAATGCGGAGTTGATCTTGAAGTAATACTAATGGTAGTCCCGAGATTAACTGATCCGAAGAGGGGAGGGGTTTTAGTGCGTAGGTCTCCCATAGATTGGGAGGAATCCCACACTTCCCCGCAGAATGCGCGGCACCTATGAAGGTTTCCTCTTCTCTAACAAAAAAAAGTCTGACGTGTATAAATTGCAGAGAACTGAGCCCAATGTCCTGCCCTGGGACTCCGGCACGTGAGTTTTTAATTTCTGGCAGCATCGAGTTAATTTTAACAGCAACTGTTCTATTGTTTAAGAAGGAGAAAATGATTGATTTTAGGTAGGTAGGCATAGCAATATCTATTTTCTTTTTAAGGCCATAATTTCACACCTTGCCGAATGCCTGAGCAACATCGAGAAAGATTACTCGATGTACTGTTTGTTTTGAAATCCGGTTCTACTAGTTCGCTGATCCTTCAGAACTGATGGCTGTTGAATGGCCTTCTCAAAAACCAAATTGGTGTTTGGGTAGCATGTTAAGATTATCAATATGTACTAGTAAGCGGATGAGGATGACTTTTTCAAGAAGCTTTGATAGTAACGTCAGCAAGCTTATGGGTCTATAGCTGCTTGTTTTCTTTTTGTCTTTACTAGGTTTACAAAACATGAGAATTTGTGCACATTTCCAGGATTGGGGGAAGTATCCTGGTTGCACGCAGGCATTAAAAATGAAGCATAGGTTGGCTATAGTCTTCATAGGAAGGTGTTTAAGAATTTTATTGGTTATAAGTTCGTGGCCAGGAGGTGCGACCTTTATAATGCTGTATGGGTATGACCGGCCCGAAACTATTTGTTCCAACATAACCGCGAAAAACCGTTTGGAACAACATTACCTCAAACAGCCGTTTTTTTTTTTGAAATGAGAGCGCTACATGGGATGATGACAAAGGGAGACGTGACAGAGAGCGAATAGCGAGCAGAAAGTTGGGATATTTACAAAAGAAAGGGAAAAAGACAGGAGAGAATAAGAGGTAAGTGGAAAGCAGGTGTAAGGAGGATGGATGTGGGATGAAACGGGAGGGGAGGGAGGCTGAAGAAATACGATAAAGAAAAGGAATGGTTTGCAGAAAGGAAAGAGAGTCAGTAGAAATCGTAAATTTTACGCTATCGACCGCGGCGTTTACCTAATAAAACGCCAATTCTTCCGCGTCTTTGCATGCCATGCCGTCACCTATAGGTATGCGAGACTCGTGTAAAAGAGGATCGACTTCCATTGACAAGGATTCCAATACTAACCTGAAATGTTAAATATTATATTAAATATGTACGAAATTTAAAGCCTTTTTTCAGAAAAAAACGTTGAAAGATATTTTGTGGGATTTGAAACTCATAAATTGTATCGATAAATTGATTTTGAATACGACCTTTAAGAATTAATAAAGCATCTTTAATGGAAGACACATATCTGCGAAAACCTACACTTGCACGTCATTTTCTTACATAATAATAATATAGCGGGTTTGTTACAACATTCATCGTTTCCCGCATCCAATATGCCAAAGTTTTCAGTCTTGAGTGTCTTCCTGAGCTAACTGCCTACTTGACATGCCTCTTGCATTGCTTGCCCCCAGGATCTTCAGGGTCGACCTCTCTTTCTTCTTGCGACGGGGAACCGTTTTCAAATTTCCAGTGGCCATCTAATTTCTTCCATGTGGTTAGATGTCCATACCACACTAGTCTTTTCCTCCTATTCTCTATCTAATTGTATCCTCTTCCACTTCCATTCTTTTCTTGATAATTCTGTTGAGAATATGTTTAAGTCTTGATACCATGCAGCTTCTTTCTTACATGATGGAGAAAAAAAAAATAGTAATTTCAGCTGATTTAACTAAACGTTATCCTATGGTGTTTTAATTGAAATGTGGATGTGGTGTACGGAAGCAATTGTTGATATGATATAATATATTAATGGAAAAATTTATTGCAATGATTGTAAGGATTTCACTCAAAGCGAAAGTTTTGATGCGAATAAATTTCAATGCAATTCTCATCCTATGGAGGGCCATCCTACTGTTTTGCAAATCGGTAATTTTTTTAATCTTATCAATAAAGATTTTCTAATAAACTGGACTCTAAAAAGAGTAGCTACCTGATGCACCAGTTAATAGCTGGAAATATGTAATCACAAAATTGTTATTTTGACGTTTTTACATACATGATAACCTAACTGACCCGACACACATATCTCAGAATGCAAAACGTATTCGCGCAAAGATCAAAGAATATAGACCTTACTGTCATTTTGTAAACACATGGTTTCTGGTGATTAGTCGCATAAACAAGTTCAAATAGTAGTGTCGTTCCTAATTTGAAATTTAATCTGGAGCATATTCCGACATTTTCCCAGAGTAAGTAGCTGTGTATATACAGGGCGAGCCTAAAATATCTCGCAATATTTGTGTGACAGGTTAATTTAAACATGGATTATAAAATGATACTTACGTATATCCCTTTAATACAATATCCGCAGACAAAGAATTTTAATTTTACACATATTGATGTTCGTAGAATGTCTAAATCAAACGCTAAGCCGCAACATTTTAAATTTTTGTGTTTTAGTTACACAAGGTATAACTGAGATATTGCAACCGTAGTATGCTGTTACATATACAAATCATTTCCTTTAATAACATTTGTTCTCTTCTGAATGTAGTTTTCCTTAATTTCAGGCTTCCAGTGGGGAATTACTGTTTCTGAAATGATTCATTCAATAATCCTGGAGACTTTACACATAATCGGATTGTTGGTCAATAGTTTTTTACTATACATACTATGTGGTTACAGAAAAATGCGGACAGTACCTAACATGTTCCTTGCAAGTTGGATAGTTTCTGATATTTTAGTTTTCGTATGTTTAATAATCTCTACTGCAACAATAATTCTAGCAAATTATGATTCGATAAGGATAGATATCTCAACATTCTACAACGTAGTACTGCAATTAGTCTCTTCATTTCAAAGTACTATGCTATGTACCACCTTATTGATTTCCATAGATTGGATTCTTGGGGCTGGATCCCGAAGCACGTCCCAAGCTTTTCGAAAATATTATTTAATCGCGATTGGATGTGTATGGATACTGGCGATAATTTCTTGCATTCTATTTGTGTGTACCTATCTCTTCATAAATCCGACCAGCCAACACCATCAATATTACAATTTGTTTTTGTATTCTGCTAATTTTGTTTTCATAACTGTGATCCATATTTATAGAATCGTACAGAAACGCAATAATCGACTGTCAAATTATTCCTCTCTAATGTTAACTTTAATGAGTACGTTTTTAGTAATCCAATTGCCCATGGTTATTTGGATCGTAGCGTTTCTAGACTTTAATATTTTTTTACCCAACATACTTGTAATATTAAGCAGTTATCTGGCTTCATTTAATCCCATACTTAACTTAATATTATTGACCTGCTTAAATCGAGATTTTAGAGAATGTTTAGGGTGCTCCAAACGCGACCATATGAGGGCAGTAATCAGATTCCAGAGTTCTGATGGAGATCAAAGCAAGCAGTGCACTGTTAATCTTTCCCGGAATGAAGATGACCCCGATAACAATCGGATTGTAAATAATACATAATTATGATGTAAATCAATGTAATCAATTAGAATAGTGGTTGTTGAATATAGTTAATAAGTATCAGTATCAACGAAGTACATTTAAGCATTTGTTTACTCTATAATAAAGTTATTAAACAGAAGAGCTCTATGCGATCTGATATGTATTTGTTTGTTCTCTCCGCACTGTTTTCGCGATTCAGTGCACCTAATAAATAATAAGCAGCATTACATTCATATACCTTTGTTTTACAACTGTTTCCATTTTGTCGAATTCAAGTACTCAGAAATTTTGTCTAGAAACGTTAGTAATTCAATTTATTTATTCGCATCAATAATTAAAGATGTATTTAAATAAGTACAGCCTTATTAAACAATAACAAAAGTGTACAAGAGGCAATCAATAAAATTACGCTTTTCCACAGAACTGTTTTGTTATTTCTGAGTATTTCTTATATAAATTTTTACCTAAAATTAGTATTGAAGAAAAACTGAAGAACAAGAAAGCTATCAAGCAAGAAATTTCAAGGAAGCCTAATATCTTTAAATTTTCATAAAATTAGAATAACGTAAAGTAATTTTGTAGTAACATTTTCTAGGAAGCAACTTTTATTAACATATTTTATTAACACGTACGGTATTTGGTAGTGTGTAAATTATTGAAAAATCACCAGCCATAAGAAAAGTACAAACATCGTCATTGACATTTTTGCCCCACTGCTGGGCATCGGCCTCTTCTCTGCCACATGTTTTTCTTCAGCGCTAAGGTAGAAACATGGGGAACCTACAGTTTAACGTCGAATCCGAACGACAGAATTCCAGAGAAGGTTTTTAGCATTAGGATCCCACGGTTGCAAACCGGATTGAGAAATTGTATGCGGTGGGTTGCAGAGAAGATTTTTACAAATCTGCATAGTAATGCTTAGGTTTCGAACCCAAGCCAGAATCAATGTTTTACTCCGAAAGCGAGCGCTCTACCAACTGAGCTACCACCACACACTAAAAACGTAATCATCCATTTTTCCGTGTTCAGAAATACATTTTACAACAGCAGAGAAACGCATAAAATCGAAGACAGAATGCTAATTTTACAAAAGGAACAAAAAATGCCCTGACTCGGTGCAGGCTGATGGCATTTTGGTAATAATGTCGCAGGCCAATAGTATTCTTCTTCTTAATTTAGGTCTTTTACCTGTTGTTACTGGTTTATAAGTCCTGTGCTGTCGATACCCAACTATCTCGCCATTTCTTCATTGGTCTCCCCGGTTCTCCTCTTCTTTCGGGCCTTTTGTGTCTTGCTATCCTATTCTGGTCCATTCGTGACACATGTGCATTCCATATTCTCGTTCTTTATCTCGTGCACCTTACTATGACCTCCGTTTTACATGTTCTATCCCGGAATGTTTTTCCGTTTTTCGGTGTTGTCTGCACGGGTCACCGCTGCGTATGTCGGAACAGGTCTGGCACATGACTTATATTATGCGTCTTTTGCTTTCTATATTTAGATGTATATTATATCACACGATATATCTAAGACAGGCAGCTATAGCAGCGGTCTTGTTGGCTTACTATCTCGTTTTACTACACAGATCCTCGTGGCTGGAGATCTGTACACCTAGGTATCGAAGGCTTATTACTTGCTTAGATATTGTATTATCCACTGCAAGTTTGCATCGGTGAGGTTCTTTGGATATAGCTAGACTTTTAGTTTTGTCAATGGATATATTCATATTAACTCCTCATTATGAGTGTTTAGATTTTTAATCACTTGCATTACGCTTTCAGGAATTCGTTTTTCATGCAATGCATTGAATACGTCTTTTAGTCTTATGCTGCAGTTAAGTCAATAAAGCACATGAATATTGGTCTACTATATTCTAGCGATAAATATGGCGTCAGTTGTTGGCCTGTTCTTACGGAAGCCTTGCTGTTCTTCACTAACTGGGTTCAAATTACTTATGATGTCACTTATTAGAGAGTTATACTTCGATAATGTCCAGGATTTTCCTTTTCGCCTTTCTTAAAAATTGGGATAGCTATGCTAGATTTAGAATAACAACATTTCATTACCAAAAGTTTTTTAATCTACAAGAACTGTTGAAAATGACTACCTCCACCTACGATGCAAGAATCCAATCTTCTCCTCATTAACTGCCGAACTCTTTCAAAAACACCAGGGTCGTTTCATATTGAGTTACACCCAGCAATTATCCGATTTCTTAAATCTTCCACATTTTCCACTGGAGTAGAATAATCCATGGGATTTAAGTCCGGGGATCGAGCAGGCCATAAGTGAGGTCCACCTCGACCAATCCAGCGATCTCCGTATGTTACTGTTAAAAACTCACGAGCAACCATACTAAAATGCGCTGGTGCACCATCGTGCATAAACCGTACTGCATTTCTTGTTGCCAATGGTACATCCTCCAGAAACTCAGGTAAAGTCTGTTCCAAAAAGTTGCGATACACCTCGGCGGTAAGTTTTCCTGGTAGAAATACCGGTCCAATTTGTTTTGGGGTACTTTTATAATAAAAATACCATGTGCACCGCTGTGCCAGCAAATGTAAATTGTATACCCAATAACACACACAGTTAACTTAATAATTAATGTATTGAATATAATATGTCGTTGATACAAAGGTATACAGAGGTAAGTGAGTGGTTAAGAATGGCGCTCGCGAACAGCGCGTGTTCACCATTCGAAAATATAAACCCAACTGCCGGCTCCAGAGAATTTCTGCGGCCAGCAAACTATTTCTTAAAATTGAACAAGGTAGGAAATGCAGCTTATTATGTAGTAAAGGAACAACCCTTAAAGTGCTATTTCGTGTACCTACGCAGAGGTATGCATTGTTCAAGTAAACTCTTGGAAACCCTAAAGTATGAATACTTATGTGCAGTAAAGCTTAAAACCAAACAATGAGTCGGCTATTGCAGATGTACACACATTTAGCCAGTCACCCACAATTCCAACTCAAACGTTCAACGAGAACTGAACGATAACGATCTTCAAGTACCTCAAGTGGATTTTCTTCAGTCCACACATGGTTATTGTGAAAATTCCTTATTGTATTTCTTGAGAAATTCGCTTCATCGGTAAAAAGAAACAGCGTCAGTAGTTGAAGGATTTGAACCAATGTGTGCAGAAGCCATTGACAGAATGCAATACATGGAGGAAAATCAACAGGAAGAAGTGACTGAACGCGTTGTATGTGGTATGGGTACCACAAATAGTCCCTAAGAATTTTCCAAACAGTCCCATTACATACATTCAAAGTATTTGCAATTTTTCGAGTGGAAGTACCTGGATCTTCCTGTATCATGTCCAGCACATTATCTTCTACTTCTGCCGTTCTTCGTGTCATTGGCGTTCCTGGTCTTCCACTTCGTTTCAATGTGCCTGTTTCATGAAGACGTTGATGAATACTTTGGAAGGTTTTCTATCAGGAACATTACGGTCAGGAAATCGTTTAATGTACAACCGCCTAGCTTGTAATGAATTGCCATCAGCAAGTCAATAAATGAAATGCATGTCAGTCATCTCGGCGTTCGTATAGCGATTCATGATAGCAAAAGTTTAAGTATTAAAGATAGAAAATACACGTCAAACAGCGAAACGTCAATTAGTCTCAACAAATTCGACACATACAAAATGATCAATCACGAGCCGTATTCAAATGAACGTTTAAACTGATTTTCTTTTCAATGTCTGCACTTGCCAGCTGTTAGTCGATAAAACAGCCGTTCTTAGTAATCGGAATGTAGTTAAAAGATAACAACGGATTTAGTAGTACGCCATACTTTTATTTCGGCTACATTAATAATTTGAAAAATATCAAAATTGGTTTGTCGAAAATCTTTCTGGCTCTTTATCTTCGAAACAAAGCGGATTTTCAAAAATCATCAAAGGAAAATATTTTTGGAATAGTTCAGGGAATAATCCCTTGAATTTTTGCCGAATGTTTAATAAACACCCTGTATATCAAAAATTTTTCTATCAAAAATTTAGATGAATGAAGGGCGTCAATTATTGACAAGTTTGACTAAATAGATAACATTCTTTAATTTTTGAAAACGCATTGAATGTTGACAGCCGAAAAATTCGGAAATGTATTGAAGCAGGTGATAGACCTTTTGATAACCTTCCATAAATAAAAATTAAAATTTCTAGTCAAATGTAAATAAAGTATTCTATTTATTCGTTTAGATGCAAATAAATCAGTAGTTTACTATTTTATGATATTTATTTAATTATTGCTAGTAAAAAATGTTTAACTATAGGCCAAGCCGTTTAGCAGATGTTTTAATTAAAAGAACATATACGTTTATGAAGTCACGGCCAATTCCAAACAGTTAAATTTTCGAACCGTTAAACGAAGATGAATTCTAAATCGGATTTTTAGGTGATCTACATCAAATCAGGTCAAGCGCAATTATTATGAGAAGAACATTTAGGGTCTCTTATACAATTGTGATAACCCAACTGACATCACACATTGATATATAAAGAAGTAAATAATTGTTCGCGGGGCAGATAAAACTAAATAGTGGGGCTAGAAAAAAAATATAAATATATTTTTATCTGTTTAGAGCTTCAACTACATATGTCATAGTTTAACAGTCCTAGCTGACAGTGTCTAGTTTCCACTTGTTCCTCAACCTACGACTTAGCACATTATTATTTTTTTTCAAAATGTAAGTGACTAAATATTAATAGATATACCAAAGTCTAAAATACTTGGCAAAATCGATTAAGTGATTTTGTGAACGTAAAGTAACTTGAAAAACATGTTTTCAATAATTCCCGTCCCGAAATACCGTCTAAAAAGGAATATTGTGTAAAGCTTCCTTTTTAACGCTAAAGGGTAGTAAATGTAATTCCACTTACTATTAAATTATACAGAGTGTCCCAGACTGAGTGGCCTATGATGGGTATCTTCCTTATTGTTAAAGCTAGAGATTTGTTTAAACGGGCAAAGTTGTGTAGTTTTGAGTACGGATTAGATTCCGAAAAATTTTTACACTTCCCAACATTTTAGAAGTTATTCCCAAAAAACTGAAAATCGCTATTTTCGTTACAGTCAATTATCTTTGTAATTATAAAGGATATGAAAAAATGTTACATGTAAAAATTATTTGATTTGATTAGGTACACTTGTAAATGATATCAATATAAAATCCAAGAAGGCGGTTTCCAAGGTATTGGTAGCAACTTTATAATATTAAATGGACGCCATATAGGATTTTTACATGGGTATCTCACCTCTCAGCCCGTTGCCGTCCACTCCTGAGCGTAAGCTTCTTCCATTTTTTTCTATGGCCCTCTGTTTTGCGCTTTTTGCATTCAGTTTCTACCCGCTGTTTTTCTAACATCGTCTTATCCATCCTGTGGGTGGTCTTCCTATGCTTCTCTTTGTTTGCCTTGGTCTCCATCTGAGTATTCTTGATGTCCAGCATGTTGTATCTTCTCTAGCAATGTATTCAGCCTTTTGAGATGTGCTACTCGTTGCATGATATCGGGAATTTTCGTACTTGTCTGATTTCTTCATTTTTTACCCCGTTCTTCAGGCTAATGCCCAGTATTGCACCTTCCATTGCTGTATGTACTACTCCAAGTGTTTCTGCACTTTTCTGGGTGATAGTCATGATCTCCAGCCCATACGTTTTGACAGGTAGCATGCAGGTTTCGTAAACTTTCCTTTTTAGATTTATGGGTATATTTGTGCCGTTGAGTACATGTTTCAGTTTCCCAAAGGCTGCCCGTGTTGTACCGATTCTTCTTCTTATTTCTCGGGTTTGGTTTTCTTTCCCCAACATCCCCACGTGTCCTAGGTAAAGATAGTTTTCCACCGTTTCTAACTTCTCATTGTCTGTCGTAATCGGATTGTTGTTGTTGCTCACTATCTTGGTTTTATTTATGTTCATTGCTAATCTCACTTTTTGGAGGCTACTAAATACTAAATACTGAAATTATAAATATATGTTCAAAATGCATATTGGGAAATCGTCTAATTGCTCCTATAATATTTAATGGAGACTTAATTGCGCAACGGTATTTGCAAATTCTTGAATATATATGTATAAAGTGCTGTGTTATTTACCCTATATAATATTATTATTATAAACTATACTTAAACTATATTGATCTTATGAGATAACCCAAATATGAGGTGATTTTTGGTTTCGTAATACCTTATGTATGTATAAAAGGATACAATTTTGATGATTGGAAGATTGTTTTTACCTGAAATTGTTTATAATTAGTTTCATTATCATGTAAGAAAGGTTATTTAAAAGATTGTATTAATTAAAATTGATAATTGGATACCTAATAAGAGAATAAGGTCTTGTACGATCTTCGGAAAGTGATGCGTGATGCTACTTTTGGATTAAAATTGATCTTGTGAGTAAACATTCCGTAGAGAATGATGTTAAAACATAGTAGTAAGACGTGGGACGTTAATTTGAGTACTGTGGGCAAATAAGGGAGCCCTAGAACATAAAAAACTTAATTATTGTTGGTTTATGTCTTGTAAATATTTGTGTGACAAGTTGTATTTGTATTTTATGGTATTAATATTGTTGTAAATAGTTTATATGTTGTTTGAGGAAGGTGTTAAAGCACTTTTGTCTTGTTGAAATTGATTATTTATTAACTAATACTGAAAATTAGTGGAAATTATTAATTTTGAAGGTTAGAATCTTGTTTTTGGTATTTATATTATTATTAGTATTTGGAAAGGATATGTTCCTGCATATTCAATTGTATTGTAAAATTTAGATTATGATTTTCTTGATTTTATGCCTTAATTGTTAAATTTTGGAAATTTTGAATGTTTATATACTTATAATTTTTTTAATTCAAATGTTGTCATATTTGGCACTAAAAGAATCGTAATTTTATGAAGATCATAAATATGAATTTTATTTTATTTAATCTGAAGTCCATTTGAACCGTTAGGTGTTGGACTGTACAGTTAATATTTACATCATTTACGTATGCATTATCCTCCTAATTTTATACTAATTAGGTATTTTACATTTATGACATATTTGTTTGCTAATATTTACATATTATGTTTCACATTTCACCCTGACGAGGCCTTGAGTTTGCTTTTCCATGCTTTCCTGTCTTTTGCCATTGTTCTTACTTCACCCCAGCTTATTCCTCGGTCTTCCGCCACTTGTCTAACTTGGTCCTCCCAACGTATTCTTGGGCGTCCTACATTGTTGGGTTCTCGCTTCATACACTTGTTTGGTTATAATTTCTTCTGACATTCTCTGTAGGTGACCCAGCCAGCTCAGTTGTCTTTCTTCTATTATCTTCTCTATAGGTTTTATCTTCAGCTCTTCCACTATTACTGCATTCCTGATCCTGTCCTCTCTAGTTATCCCTTGGATTTTCCTTAGAAATCTCATTTCAGCTGCCTTGATTCGGCTTTTGTTTCTTTTTGTTAGGGCCCAGGATTCACTTCCATAAGTTAAAGAAGGTCTTATAACCTTTTGGTAGACTTGAGTTTTGATTTCCTTTGGTATTTCTTTTTTTCCAAAGAATGGATTTCTAAGATAGTTATATAACGTCCCTACTTTTCCTATTCTTTCTGATAATTCTTTTTCTATTTTGCCTTTACTTTCTATTATAGTTCCCAAATAGTTATAATCAGTAACTTGTTCCAGTGTTTGTCCATTTAATTCTATCTTGTGTTTCTTTTCTTTATTTGCCATTATCATCGTCTTTGTCTTGTTTATATTTATTTCCATGTTTATTCGTTTTAATTCTATTTGGTATTCATTTAGGTTGCGTTGTAGTTTTTCTTCTGATTCGGCTACGATCACCATATCATCCGCGAATAACAATTCTTGCAGTTGAATTGTTTTCATTGTCCATAATCCTATTTTCATATTTGTACATTTTTCTTTACATTTCCTGATAGCCTTGTCTATTACTATTGAGAATAGTAACGGGCTAAGCACACAACCTTGTTTCAGTCCTATCCTTGTTTTAAAAATTTCCGATTCCGCATTATGTGTTCTTATTTTATTTATATTGTTACTGTATAGTGCCTTAATGACATTTCTTCCTCTATTCCCCTTTCTCTTAGGCATTCCCACACATCACTTCTTCTTATCTTGTCAAAGGCCTTTTTCAGGTCTATAAAGACCATATGAATGTCCTTGCCTTTCCTTACCAGCTTTTCACCTACTTGTCTTAATATAAATTCTAAATCTTGTGTGCTTCTTCCTCTTCTGAACCCGTGTTGTGCTTCTCCTATCGTGTCTTCTAATTTTTCTCTTATTCTGTTTTCAATTATTCTTGTGAATACTTTACTTGGTATACTTGATATAGTGATCCCTCTATAATTCGTACATTCTCTTACATCTCCTTTTTTAAATAACGATAATATTATGCCGATATTCCAATCATGAGGTACTACTTTCGTTCTGATAATACTGTTTAGTAGGTCTATGAATATTGTTCTTGTTTCTGTCCCCATGAATTTTAACATTTCCGCTGTAATATCGTCTTGCCCTGCTGCTTTCCCTGCTTTTAGTTTGCTTAGAGCTTGTGTAACTTCTTCGTCTGATATCAGTTGGATAGCACTTCTTTCCGTGGTTCTTACTTGTATTGTTTCTCTTTCTTGGGCCTCCATGTTTATTTCAGTTAATTCCTCGAAGTATTGTTTCCATCTATCTATTATGTCCTTCTCCTCTGTTAACACATTTCCTTTTTCGTCTTTTAAGTTGGCCAGTCTCGGGGTTTTCTTTCTTCTAATTTGTTTCAGTATGCCATAGAATAGCTTCTGGTTTTCTGTATAATGCTCTTTCATTTTTTCACCAAACTCTGCCCATGATTGTTTCTTTGCTTCTTTCACTGCGTGTTTGACTTCCCTATTGCTTATTTTGTATGATTCGTAGTCTTCTTCTTTTTTTGAGCTGAGATATTTTTTCCATTTTTGTTTCTTATCCTTTATTTTCCTTTGTAATTCAGGGGTCCACCATTTACTTCTTTTGGAGTGTATATTGGTTGATTTGACTATTCCGCAACTTTCTTTGGCAGCTAGGATCATGTTTTCCTTGAAATATTTCCATTTATTTTCTACTCCTATTTTCTTTCTAGCTTCTTCTATTTTTAGTCTATTTTGTAGTTTGCTTTGGTATGTCTTTTGGGTTTCTTCTCCTTTTAATCTATAACTTTTGATTTTTTCTTTTATTATTAATTTTCGTTTGTTTTGTTTTGGTTCTTCTTTTTTCTTTATCATTTCCATCCTTACTAGGAAATGATCACTTCCGATTTCTGCATGTCTTTGAACTTTTACATCTTTGACTACTTTCATATAATCTCTACTTACTATAAAATAATCAATAATGGATTTTTGGTTTCTTGATTGTACCTCTCTGGTGTATTTATGTATATCCTTGTGTTTAAATACTGTGTTTGTCAATATTAGGTCATTGGTCACGCATAGATCTATCAGGCGTGCTCCATTATTATTTATTGTTGTTTCGCCATATGGTCCCATATATCTTTGAATATTTTTATTGTCCTTTCCAACTCTTCCGTTCATGTCTCCCATAATTATAGTATTCCCTGTTCCGTTATCTATTTCAACTTGTAGCATTTGGTAGAACTCGTCTTTTTCTTCTTTTTTCGCATTGTCGTTTGGTCCATACGCTATTATTATAGTACTGTTTTGTCGGTCATCCCAGTTTATTTCTATGGTTAACAATCTTTCATTTATGAATTTTTCTTTCTTTATGTTTTGTATTTTATCTGGGCTTACTACCAGTCCTACTTCTCCTGCTGCCCGCTCCGTATTTTCTACTCCTGACCATAATAATATGTATCCTTCTCTTAGCTCCTGTATTCCTTTACTCTTCTTTTTTGTCTCCGTTATTCCGAGGTAATCTAGTTTTTGTATTTTCATCTCTTCGATTAACTCATCTTCTTTGCCATTTATTCCTCTAATGTTCCAGGTTCCTATTTTTATAATATTTCCTTTTTTATTTTTCTTACTGTTTTTTGTATTTACCATATTCTTATTTGTTTCGCCGTCTTTATTCGCACCTTTTTCCGTATTCCTTTTCTTTGCCATGTTCGTCGTTTTGTTATTCTGTCCAGTTGTCTTACCTTCTTTAACTAGTTTTTCGAATTATTCCCTAATTCCAACGTGCTCGACTTCGTTTCCTCTAACGCACCCTTTTCTTTGTTCCATTTCCATTCTTTCCCATCAATGGTCAACTTCTGGTATCCGCTTTTTACATATTTCCCTTGTCTTCTCTCCTCCCCTACTCTTTTCCTGATCTGTGCGTCGATGTCCCTTTCTTGTTTTGTTTGGTCGTTATTAATATATATCCTAGAAATTAAACAAATTTAATCGTATCTCTGATTCATTGCTTTTGCTGTATTTAGGAAAATTGGTAAATTCAGTGACAGAAAGACAAGGACTGGTTAGTCAAATACTAAAATTAGTTTTAATTAAAATAATATGTTGGATAATGTTAGAGGTGTTTGTTTTAATTTTACAAATTCCGAATAACATTATTTCGAACTGCATATATTTATGAACGAAAGTGTTTGTTCTATTTTTCAATAGTGATTAAGTACCTATTTAATATATACTGTAAATGGCTGAAAACTATTTGGCACGATTGTTTTACCCCCTTGTAAGTCATAGAAATATTTACTGAATGTGGTTTCTCAGTTTCATCTACGAGCGTTTTTTTTTTATTTTTGGGAAAATCGATATTATTTTGATATTCTATAGGTACCCAAAAATAAGTGTAAAAATTAGTAATTCCTGAAATCCTAGAAATATGTAATGTAATAGTTATTTATGTAGGGACCTCGGTGGGGCAGTGCGAATACGCGGTGTCAGTCGAGGTCACAGTGAAAAGTGGTCCGATCGGTTGCGTGGTCGAACCCCAATTTAAGCGACCGTATTTCACTTAGTTAAGTTTAGGATGCATGTCGCATGAATGGTTAGTATGTAAGGGATGCCCACACTCCCCTGAAGTAATGCGAAAGCGGTTCCGGGGGTGGGGGGGAACGGTAGTATAAATGAATTGAAACAAAAGTATTTATTTATGTATATCGTAAGGCACATTGGACATCCCAAAATTTTTATTTTGAATCACAGTTATGTCTTCCAACCAGGACATTAGTATTTATGATTGTAGAGTTTTTGGGAAGTGAAATGTGGTCTCGGCCGTAATATAACCTGCCAGCATACATATAATGTATATATTGGTGTTACATGAACTGTTACTAACGCCCAGGTACAAGCAAATACCTAATTAAAGCTTGTTAAACAAAAATAATCGGGAATTAAATTGTGGTAAATTCTCAAGAAAATTGTACATTTTCGAAATTTTGTATGGAAACAGGTATAAGATATGCCCATAAATCGAAAACTTCTAATAAAGGGTCCGGCATTGAAACGGGATGATTTGAGATGGGGTTCAGAGTTCCATTTAGTTTAGAGTCCGCCCGGTTTGCGCGAAGCAATCGTACCAGTGGCGTCACCGGTGTGTTTGAAATTGGGGTCAACCATAGGTTTTCCATTTTTAATATGGCATAATTTTGTTCTTTTTTTTTTCTTGTTGCAAATATGTACTACTAAATAATATAAAGATTAAAATTACATACACTTTTATATTTTAAATTATATAGGGTCCGGCAGTGAAACGGGATGATTTCAGGGATGATTTCAAAATTTAAAAAATAATTAAATTTTGAAATCATCCCGTTTCACTGCCGGACCCGGTATAATTTAAAATATAAAAGTGTATTATTTAGTAGTACATATTTACTACAAGAAAAAAAAAGAACAAAATTATGGCATATTAAAAATGGAAAACCTATGGTTGACCCCAGTTTCAAACACACCGGTGACGCCACTGGTAGGATTGCTTCGCGCAAACCGGGCGGACTCTAAACTAAATGGTAGGCCGTGCTGATGGTGAGGAGCCAACGGCCTTCGTTCCCACCACCACCTTATGAGCTCTGAACCCCATCTCAAATCATCCCGTTTCGCTGCCGGACCCTGTATATGCATACATTTACAGAAAGTTTTGAGTAATTTTTATGAACTTTCAATTTTATAATGTATATATGTTTTACATATAAAATAATTCAGAAATTTATATCTACGTATATACAGGGCATTTTCCTTTTTAATATACATTGTACATGTAATTGTCTAGGTATACTTTTAAATAGAACGCATCAATTACGCCTATTATGTAGGCATCCAATTATACAGAAAACTAAATTTTTCGAATTTCAATTTTTGTAAGAAAAACAAAAGCATGCTGTGTCCAAAACAATCAAATTAATTCAATGTTAAAAAATAAAATTAGTCTTTATTTAGTATCTTATTGCATTTTTTATACAACCATATATAGGAAAGACGAGAAAGTGGAAATTCTAATGTGGTATCAGAATGGTAACAGTTTAAGAACTGTGAGAGACTTATTTTCAGTAAAATATCCAGAAAGACCTATTCCTTGTATTTGAACCATACAAACAAATTGTTAGAAAATTTAAATCAGAGGGATGTGTAATAAATTCCCATAAAATAGGAACTAAAAGTAATCACGTTTTAACCGAAAAAATGAAATTAAATATTTTATGCTACGTTGAATAAAACCACTAAAAGAAATAGGTTCACATATTAATGTTTCCAAAACCTCGGTATTTATAACACTAAAAGAATTGAAATATAAATCGTTCAAATTGTCTAATCACCAACAGCTATTCGATGAAGACAAAGAAAAAAGAACAATCTTTTGTGAAACATTGTTTAATATGCTGAATGAACATTAAATCATTTTAAATAAGATAGTTTTTGGTGATGAAGTAACTTTCCCAATAAATGCAGAAGTCAATTCACAAAATTTTCGTGAGTATTATAATTCCTCATCTATCCACTATCCATTATCCTGCTAAGCTTATTCCTATTCGTCCCGCACCAATCGCCATTTACAAATATTAACTCACAGTCAATACACTGGGAAAGTTGACGTATGGCTGGGAATAGGAAAATAAGCTTATCGGTTCATATCTTATTGGTGGTAATCTCAATACAGCCAAATTTTTAGATCTATTAAGGAACGACATCATTCCGGCAATAGAAAACTTAAACATGGATGACCCATGGTTTCAAATGGATGGAGCCCCTCCGCATTCCACGAATGCTATAAGAAACTTTCTAAACGACGGGTTTCCAGGACGTTGGATAGGGAGATTCGGTACCGCACGGTGGCCCCCGCGTTCTGCAGATTTGTCGCCTAATGACTTCTGTGCTTGGGGATAAGTGAAATCAAAAATGTATACAAATATTCCAATACAAAGTATTGAGGAATTAAAAGGTCGCATACGTACCGAATACAATAGCCTGTCCTGACTTTCTTGCAAATGCTGTGCATGCAGAAGTAGAAGTACAAGGAGGCCATTTCGAATACTACAAGTATTCGAAATGGCCTCCTGTTGTTTTTATTTTCATTTCCGTTTTCTGTTATTGATATTTAATGTTTTACAATAATAATCATCATTGTTGTTCCACTCATTGTGATTTACCTATTTATATAAACACCGCATCGAACATAAACTTCATACTAAAATAATTTACAACTACAGTGACGTTTCTGTATGCTTCTGTTTTCTGTATGGTTGGTTGCCTGCATAATAGGCGTAATTGATGGGTTCTTTTTAAAAGTATACATAGACAATTACATATACAATGTATACTAAAAAGAAAAATTTCGTGTATACTACATTACAATATAAAAGAAATCCCATCTCTTTAAATTATTGATGTATTTTAATGTGTTCAAGAAAAATATCTGATACACTTTAATACAGATTGTTGCTGTTGCTGCTGTTGTTGTTGTTGGCATGTAATGCTCAATTAAATATCGTTCGTGATACACCAGATTCTTCTTGGAGAATTTAATACCCTCGTGTACGCTTATGTACGAATACCCAGTTTCAATTGCATGAGTTTATTGTTCAAAAACAAACTTATTGAAGATTTTCAAAAAAGATAAATATCAGTTTTTTCAAAATATTTCATAAGTGTTTTCAGATATCTTGGAAATCAATCCATTTACGTAAGCGGCATACTTGTGCTTGACTTTTCTCTAATTTAAGCGACTTCGTATCTCTTCAGCTAGTCGATATTCCATGTACATCATCTTATCTCGGACAGCTTGCATATACACAGAGAGAGTATTGTAACTGCGACCGAAGTAATTGAAGATCTTTGGAAAAAGAAAAGAAAACTGGATTTCATTATTTAAATAAATTTTTATAATCACCTATTGAATTTTATTAAATTTGCTAAAAAATATTTTTATCCGTCAACTCGGATCTCCCAAGAATAAATCCTGAATACGCCATTGCCTCCCACCACAACAACCCGTACTAGATAAAACTGGAAAATTGCATTTTGTCAAGATATGCATGTCTATAACTTAAATACCGTACGAATATGTGATTGCGATAGTAGTGTACTAGCTTCTGAAATACAAAGGTAAAGTGAAATTTACGCCTTGAGGACTAATATTTCCGTAACTAAGCGCGCTAAGACATATTTTTATTAAGGAAACTTCACGGATGTCCCAATGCTGTATCACTTCCTAAAGTTTGATTCGCAATTCCTGAATCGCTTTGTATATAACTGGCGTTAGCCTTGTACCTATTAAAACTTCAACGTTTGAGAACGGTAAATTATTATTTTACGAATGTATGAGTTGGGATTACCAGAGTCGTGACTTTGTTTAAGTATCATTTTAAATTCTATTAATTTAAAAAGTGCACACCCAGTTTCAAGATTAAATTCCAAGCGTTCCAAATGTCGCTACGTAGCTACTTAACACATTAGTTTTGCAGATATGGTGGTATATATTTGAATAAATGAAATCTGGCAGCTTTCTGCCTATATTAGTTTTCTTACTACATTAAGTTTCACTGATAATGTTTGGAAATATAATTCTGAACATTAATTTCATAGAAACTACATTTTCTTTTTTCAAGTTTAAAAATTATCTTCTAGAATTATATTATACTTTATACGGTATTCCATAAATCGGCTTTCACTATAATTAACACTAACAGCGTACTTGTTTAATTTTACAGTTTAAGAAACTTTAAATTGATGGTTTGATTAGCCAGTCCTCCTAAAGTCGAGCGCTTAATGCATTTGCAAATGCAGTAGGTCAGTGCACATTGAATTTGTGAGAGGATTTAACTTTGCTGTACCGTTAACCACAGCAGGAATTAGGATTCTAGCCGATTGCGATGAGGTTGTAGAAGGAAAGGTCGGGCAGGAAGGTTTTGCTGTAATTTCCTCCTCTAGACACTGGCGATTGTATACATCGAAACAACTTGCACCTCGATTATTTAGGAATGCATATTAAGCGGAAGTGACGCCCTTTGTACCAACGTTACGGAGAGTACCGATCAGGGCCACCTAATTTCGTGCTGCGGTCTGCACCAAATTTAATAAGGAAAGTTGTACAACAAATTCAAGTGTTATAGACGCAGGGCATATGAAATGACCAAACCTTATACCACCTACAGACCCTTACTATTAACTTCCCCAGAGACCCGCGCAAAATAATGGGGCAACAGAGACATATGGCGCATAAAAAGTCTTGTGACATTTGGTGATATCTTGCAGTGTACGGAAGAGGATATAATGAACTTTGTTGTGGGATGTAGGGTTGGGTTAATCGATTCTGGAGCACCGGACACTCATTATATATCTTCTTGTGTATTCGCTGTTACTTGCGTAGAATCCAGGCTGTGTAAAAACCGTTCCTTGTAACTGTTTTCATTTTGATTTCGTTAGTTTATATTATATATCATATTTAAGCATTTCTAAAATATTACGTTGTTTTCTAATCGCTATTAGAGCAAAGAAAAAGTATGTTCTTATTTCTATATTTATTTTATGCAAGTATATAAGGACCTAGGATAGTTAAAAACATCATAATAAACCCTAAACTTAAGGAGTACTTTGAAATGGAGACAATTAATAAAAAATTTTTAGATGCATGCTATGTTTGTAAATGTAAAGAAAAATCTGGATGGGTAAAAGTTACATTTTATAACAGTGCGAAAGTGATTATTTATGATGATTTCTGTAATAAATTATTTATGTAGTGAACATAGTTTACTAAAGAAAGTAATTATAGGTACTCTAATATCGGCATATTAAAATCTTTATATTTGCGTGATCAACCATATTCATGCGTTTGCTCGCTCTGTTAACAAGGGAGTAAGTTGTTTTTACCACAAATCGGTAAATCGCACACTAACAGTAGTCCCAGGGGCACTTAGTAAAAAACGGGAGGTAACCGTAAGCTTCGCAACACAAACATGACGTTATTTTTGTTTCTACAATACCACGGCAGGAATGTTAGGTAACAACCAAATCAAAACGTTTTATTGTTTTTTAAATGTTATATTATCAAAGAATACTCATAGATATTTACCCTTATCTACTCCTTCTAAGTATAAGTTATTTTCCAGAGGTAGATTACCCGTTTCTTTATTGCCTATTACGATATATTCTGATTTATCTCTATTTATTGTTAGTCCACTTTGTTAATACGCTTCTTGTAATTTTTATTTATGATTTCGTCTTTAACACGGTCTTTTTTCAATAATAAATAAATAATATAAAAATATATTAAACTTGCATTTCACCGCCAGAAGCAAGTAGTAACAAGTTTTATCTTATATATATATTATGGATTTTGAAAGTAAGTACAGTTCAAATCTTCGCCGTTGCAAGCTATTGTGCTATGCATACCGGGTGCCCACTTTCAAAGTCGAACATAGGCAATTAACATTGTGCATTCGATTTATAGGTATTTTGTCATTATTTATTATACTACATCAATAAACATTACAGTAATTAACAGTTTAACAATTAATAGTTTTTTATAAACTCTATGAAAAAAACAATGATAAAGAAAGATAAATTATAATTAATATTCAGGCGGCCGTGGGCTAGAGGTTAGCGCGTTAGACTTCTACGCCGAAGGTCCTGGGTTCAATTCCCAGTACAGGAACATCGGATTTTTAACGGCCGTTCTCCCTCGCAAGGCAATGGCAAACCAGCGAGGTATTCTGCCTAGTATATTTTCTCTGGAGTAGAAGTGTTTACACTTCCCGTGGTTCGGAGCCCACGTTAAGCTGTAGGTCCTCTATGTCTGTGGTACTTTAAACGCGCAACACAGGCATAGGAGAGAAGATCGCTACGTCTCGTAAGAGATAAAGCACTCTAAGAAGAAGAATATTCAAATAACCGCCCGTTTTGATATAAGTAATAACCCAATCTGTTATAAAAAGCATTTCGTACATTGGCCAACTGTCTCTCAGTAATTTACGCGCACTCAGCAACTATTGCTTTTCTCAAAGAATTAATATCTGGGTGGCGTCTTTTGTAAATTTTTCTTTTAAGGTGGCCCCACAAGAAAAAGTCGCAAGGTACTAAATCAGGAGATCTAACTGGCCAATTTATAGCACCATCTCTACCAAGGCAACGATTTGGAAATCAATCATTTAACAAGTTTCTAACATCTAAGCCAAAATGCGGGACAGCCATCTTGATGGAACCAGATCTCCTGATTTTCTCTTGCAACTTCTTCCAATGAAGGTCCTACCTCAGTTACTAATAAGTCTAAATACGTTGCTGAGTTTAAATTTCCCTCAATTTCAAATTTACCAATAATATTGTTATTAAAAATCCCAGCCCAGATATTAATTTTTTGAGGATACTCAGTTCGGGTAGAAATATTAACTCTAGGGTTTGCCTGAGCCCAATATCGTGTTTTGAACATTCGGTTCATTATTCAGTGTAAACGTACATTGGCCTGTGAAGCAAATTGATGACAGAAAGCCACGATCATTGTTAACACGCTCTTGCATTTCATTATAGAATGCACTCCTACTTTCTTCGTCAAGAGCAAAAATCTCTTGATGACACGGTGCCTTATAGGGATGATATTTGTACTTGTTGAGTATATCCCATATCCGCGATTTTCATAAACTTACGCCAAGAGAAATTTGCCTTGCACTGTAGCTCGGGTTCGTATTTACCATCGCCAAAACAAGTATTTCTGTGCGGTCAACTATTTGTCGATTTCCTGTGATATAATTATTGGGGAATGTCCTAGCGCAATTTAATGCTGCTGCTGCTAATTTGTATGCCGAACGGTATCCAAACAGAAGGCATCCAAATAGTAATGTTTGTAGTAATAATTGGATCAACGAATGCAAGAAATTGGAAAAACTGCACCCACTCCAGTAGCTGACAGAGGCCGTCCTCATCGAGTATTGTTACCACTGGTTGAAGAAAACATCTTAAATGTAGTCGAAAATGAACCAGAACAAAGTACCCGATCCATTACCAGAAGGTTAATGTTATGCAAAAAACAGTTCATCGCTTATTACAGGAAAATGACTTGCACCCATATCATTATCAACGAGTACAGGGATTATTACCAGAAGACTATCAGCAAAGAGTCAGATTCTGCAGATGGTTACTTCGTGAGCAAGAAAGGGGTTCTGGTTTTACTGGACATATCCTGTGGACTGATGAAGCTACGTTCACCAAAAATGGAACATTTAATATCCATAACATGCACCAATGGACCTATGAAAACCCTCATGCACTGTACCAAACAAATCATCAAGCGTTAATATGTGGGGTGGTATTATTGGTAATAGGCTTATAGGACCATACATTTTGCCTGATCGCCTAACTGCGAATAATTTTGTTGAATTCTTAGATACCGATTTTAGGGATCTCTTAGATGAGGTACCATTAGATTTAAGAAGAAATATGTTTTTTTCAAATGGACGGGGCACCAGCACACTGGGAAATTCAAACACGAGTATGGGTAAATCGTGAATTTCCAGAACGATGGACTGGTCGTGGCAGTCCATTGCCTTGACCACCAAGAAGCCCAGATTTCAGCTGTGTTGATTTTTTCTTGTGGAGAACATTAACAGCATTTGTGTATGCAGTGGAAATTGAGAGCAACTTCAGTAACGAATAAATGAAGCTGTTATAATGATTCGATAAAACAATATGCTTCAAAATCTAAAAGGGAGCATAATACGCAGGTGTATGAAATACATAGAAGTTGGGGGTAGCCACTTTGAGCAATTGCTGTAATTTACAAAATAAAAACGTAGTCGATATTTCCTTACTAGTTATGTACTATTAATTCAAAAATGCAAGCAGCGCATTAAAATTAGAATATTACCATGAGGATGTCTAGTACCTATGCCTGTATACAATCTCTTTAGGTTCCATATTAAATCAAGTGCGTTGCTATACGTAAGTATACCGCAATTTTTACAGTTTTAGTAATTTTAATGGTATTACTTAAATGGTATTATTGAAGTGTAGTTTGGCACTAAACAAAACATGAAAAGCGCTTTCTAGATCCGCGGGATTTTAATAATGGCATATTTACAAATTACTACGTTGGAGGATGTAAAACGTATTTCTTGGTGAATACAGTGCACATGGAGAGGGTATTACTTGAGTTTACTTTAATTGGCTAGTAAATTTAATTAATTATTGTATATTTAATATTAACTAACTACTACATATATAAATGACGATTTTCAGATACCTAAGACTTTTAGAGACCAAATACACATAAGGGTGTACAACAGTATACCTAACAGTTTTTCGACATATAGTGTTAAATACTAATTTATTACTTAATATTTTTGATACGTATCATGAGCCATTTGTTTTAATATTTTTTACATTTTGTAAATTTATTTGAATATTATGATATAAAAACAATTAGTGTGTTGAAAAATCTTGCATTTATGTAGTAGATTGACACACAGTCCTGTTGCATACAGACATTTTGCCTAATACCAATTAATAAGAAAATTTCGCAGGGAAAAGAGTAAATTATCTTTGCCTTTGCCCTTAAAACTAAAGAAGTAAAATAAAATAAAATACTAAATTAGTAAATTTAGTTTGTTATAAGCTAAAATAATATTTAATGTCTACTGTATACTGTAATTTGGTAATCTTTTAGTATTTATTTCTTAATTGTGTCTCTAATTTACTAAAGCCTTCAAGACAAACATTCAACAAGTTGGCGGAACGTAAAAATACTTTATTAATATCTCCTTCAATATTCTATGCCCGGGCGTGCCCTAGTCTTCCTGCTTAGCCCCTTTTCTGGCCTCCCTGCCAGCCTAGAGCAGTAATCAGCCCGTCAATCATCTTATAAATCAAAATGTATTATGTCCTTATATTGACTGCACCTTATTTGGTTACGACTTACATAATTTTGCCATACAAGTTCCATGGCGGCGGACCCGATAAACTCTCGTCCCTCGCAGTTGCCAAAATATGGCGTGTTTTTAAAGTTTGGGGTTTTATTGGGTCCATTTATGGAAGGATCGCAATCTTCTTATCGTTTTGTATGTATAGCAATCCTTAAAGGAATTTTCTTTTTTCGCATTTTACTTCCGAACGCCACACATTTTATCCTCCATAAATTAAGGATCATCGAATCTATTGATCGGGTATACAAATTTATGCATGTGTCTGGCGGCGAGTAGAAGGTTTGCATTTAAATATGGTTTAGGTTAGTAATATCAAAAGAAGCGACACTCATTCCATATACGGAAATTGTGGTTTATTCTTTTTTTAATGTAGTGTAGGCCAATTGTTATTTTTCACCTGAATTTGTAATGCCTATTTTAATCGTTTTAATCGTTCTTTTTTGCTTTCACAATGAATTAACGTCAATTTTGCAGCTTTTGTACACACTCTTATCGTGCTGTTAAAATATTCATAGAACAATTTTAATATAAAAGTTAATAGATTATACACATTGAGAGGAGGCAAATTAAATTCGTGACTGGGCGATGTTGTGTAGGGGCTTTAAATTTTGTATGGAATTGGAAGCCTACTCATTGGTGCTAAAACAAAAAAAAAACTTTTAGGATAATTACGGAATCACAATTTTTAATAATTTTGTTTAGCGGGGTTAGTTGTAATATCAATTTCGTAATATCACCATATTACTCTTCATGCAGTAAAACACTTCTTTCTGCATATCAAAACAACGAACTATAATCAGAAATGATAAGATTAAGCTTACTGTTTTAAAAATTTATTTTGCTAACCTAAATCTAAAAGAATTGCATTTAATCTGGTGCGGAACGTAGATATAATAATAATAGATATATAACGTAGTTATACCTCATTATTTGTTGCTGTCAAAGAGTAAAATTAAATATTGTATAAAACTTTTCCAGAAAATTATAAAAAGAAATGCGAAGAAAATAATAATTATTTGTTTCCCATAGTACTCGCCATTCTTTTCATTGGCCTAAAACAGTAAATCAGTTAAAAGTTATCTTATATTTAGAGTATTAGTTAGTATATATCTAGAATTAACATTACGTTCCAGTAAACCTTTCTCACAGAAAGACATCTACTTTCTCCCTAGATTAGTATGTAAGCTACAGGCCCAGGGTAGTTAAGTTGTGGTTTGCCACTCATCAGTACATCTTAACTAAGCTGGTCCCTCGCCTGCCTGAGAAATGTGTATAGTTTTCTCGAAAGCAGCGTGTATTTACGTAAATTGTGTTAAACCTTCCGGTATTGTAAACAAGCTAGTTAAAATCTAAAAATATGTTTTAATTTGTTGCACACTTCGTGACAATATATGGAAAAGGCTTATCAACAGATTAGACAGTTTTACTGAATTTGTTTAACAATATAATAATGGGGAGGTTCTACTCCCCATGAAGGAGTTGGGCCTGCAAAGCAGGTCAGAGCTTCCGCATACCCAGGATATATTTGACGTACATAAATGTATATTTAAAGTGAATGATGAACAATTTGAAAATGTGTTCAGGCGTTTAAATCGTTTAGGTAAAAATATTTTGGAAGTATTTTCCATTACTAAGCGGTGTTCTGATTTTAATCCTAATCCGGTGTAGAATATAGGACAATTTTCCTAGTCCCCCGCGGCTTGTACGAGTACGTATCTAAGCTTAATTTTGGAAACACAACTATGAATATGTTTAGCATGTATTATATTATGTGTAGCCTTTCTGATACCATGCCTAGGAGTTTAATTCAGTTTATATGTTAGATATTTTTAAATACTAGGAGGCAATTTTGAAAGGTTTTTAACTTCATTTATGTTGTTAAATTAAATATAATATTCTTTGTATATAAATTCATACTCCTATAATTCTGTCGAAGCAGTGCTAAAGCAAAGTACAAATCTTGTAAAATTCTGTCTACTAAATTGAAATTTTATCTCCACGTTTAATTTAAAGTTTGCTGAAGGCAAACCAGTTAAGTTTAAAAAGAGATAATTTGATAGGGATAAAATGAGTGTTGTTCCAAATGAAAAATATGATTCGCTGGGATTCAGCTGTACAATGTTGTTGCAATAAACATAAAATTTTTATTAACAAATCATTGCGGTCTAGTTTAGGAGACAAACAAGTATAACTCGATAATGCTCGTGAAACTTTGGTATCTATAAATTTCGAATAACGAGACTGTTATTGGCGCCTGCACTTGGCAATAAGGGTTGTTTTCAGTAGTGCATTGGCAACAGATGCCCACATATGTAGCTATAAAGCATATAAAAATTCTAAGTATTGTTATGCTGCTCGAATAAACAGTTTTCAGTTTTGTGCCAGTCCATATGTGCGTTGCGGTATAGGTATGCGGCACCTACGGTTTATTGCTTTTTATTTTATGCTGTTCTCACTTTTATAATAACCCCGATATTTTATTTGTACGTTTCACAAAAGGGATAATACCGTTGTATTATAATTGCCGCAAGGAAAGTGGTTTTTATGTATTTTCTGTGAATATTACGCAACCGGCGTAGCTACCGGTGCTAGGCGCCACATAAATTCTCTACAGTTGAAAACATTATATAGGTAGGAGTCGTAAAAAAGCGTTTTAACTTTATTAATATTAATGTCCGAACAATAAAAGCGCAATCTGTATCAACTCTAACTTATACCAGACCAACGCATAAAGCTAATGGAGTAAAAACAATAAAGTGGCAAACATATTGTCCTTACTTGTAATATATTCATTTGGAAAGAAAGATAATCCACTTTTCAGGATTCAGAGCAGACGGCTGCAAATGGTTTTGTAAACAAGCATTTACAGATGGAGGCAGCTTTACCATAAAATGATGAAATACTATGGTTTAGAGCTTCTATGAGAATGATATGTTTCTGAACAGTGCACATGCATTATCTGTCGCTCAGCAGTTTTAATGGTTTGGCTAGTCTAGCCAGATCATTCGATTCACTGAATATTTACAATGGAGAATACTTTTAACTCAGTAACGTGTTCCGTGCCACCCTTTTACTTTAGTACATTATTGTAATATGTACCCACAGTCTACCTTTTTTACACATTGCAATAAACAACGATATTTTCAAATTATTCGAATACTTTTACACGTGATATTTCTGTATTTAGTTTTTTTATGTAATTTAAGTTAATAATCAGTTGAAAACTAGTTGTAAATAACGACTAATTAGAAGCATGTAATAAAACAGATAATATTGCTTCTTATTTAAATTTTTACAAAAGTTTTTTATAGAGCTTTATGATACAACCTTTCTGTTTTTAAGAGTGTATGTTAACAGTGTCATTTCATTTTCATACAAAATGGCTTGTATGTGATCATCTTTTCAGCTCTTTAAAGGTCCAAACGAAGAACTGAATATTAACAATTATTATCAAAGCGCCTTAGGCTAGAATGATGAAATCTGGCATGGATTTTAGCTATTGTCTCTCCGCTATCACTCCTGTTCTTGTTTTTTCTTTTTGCGCATGAAAGCACTAGAAACACTCGAAATGATGCTAACAATAAGTATTAATTATCAAAAAACACAAACTAAGTTGTCGTAGATACCAAATAGTTTAAAAAAATGTTTTACAAATTTTGTTGCATGGGATTAAGTTTTGCAATATCAGTAATATTGCAAACAGTACTACTGCACTTCCAGAACAATACGTAAATTAATACAATAACAATATAATGAAAGAATGTTGTAATATTAAGAATATCCTTAATATCAAGACTATAAAAACCACAACAAAAGAGGGATAAATATAAAAACTATAGTTCTAAAATTCAAATATCACAATATTTTTTAATTTATTGCCAGAGAAAATGATTACTTGCACCGATATTAGTCTAATAAAAATACCACAATTGTATCGGATTGTGTAAAATAACCTCTGAGATTATAACTGGATAGATTAGATTATTGTACTATCTTTGTAAGTCTAGTAAAGGGTAGCTTATAAAACGTGCAGTGTGGCAGAGTTTAAGCGATTACAGAGCTCAGAATCGGAACCGATGTTTGAATCCAAGGAATCGATTCTGGATCTTCATTAATATGGATTCCCCATTTTAGAATCGATAATATGGATTCCGATTCAAGGATTAGGATACACAATCTGGTTTACAATTAATATTGCTGATTTATTAGTGTCCTTTATGCTGTACTTAATACACATACGAATACATTCAAAATTATTATATATATATATATAATCGTGATCCTCGTTTGTACCGCTTGCGCAGTGTCGAGGCGGTGTGGGGCAAGGCTAAGCTAGTTTGTGCTATGCACAACAGGGCCCGCCTCTGCGGGTTACCGTGTTGGTGCGAAACCGTGCTTGTCGTGCCTGTTGTGTGTGAATGTTTTTGTTTATGGTCTTGATACTCCTCAAATGCGACCGTAATTCGAGGAGTGCCATTAATTTGATCCCCAATGGCAAATGGAGACCGGGACCCAGTACCGATCCCCCAGGGAATTAGAAAAATTTCCGACCCTGGAGAGATTCGAACCGGGAAGCGTTTGGACTATTACATCCAAACCTTGGCCCTCTACCACTGAGCCATCCCCGCCCTTCCAATTATTTTATAATAACCCAGAATTCCATCTGTGTTTGAGTTTTGTGACACTGCGGACAAGTAAGATAGGATGTGCCTCTCCTTTGTCTAGCGGGATACAAGTAAACTAATTTTGTGGTTTGTTTATTTATTAGTATTATATATATACTTATATATATTAAAGGCCTATGAAAGCTTCATAACAATAAATAATTGTTACCAACATAGCTATTTGAAGAATATGCATTTCGATCGTCTATATAACGAACTTCTCTACTTAATGAAATATTTAAATGCGTGATTCTGAGAAATTTTGATATTACTTGTACCATTCTATAAGTAATTTATATACCTGTATAGGTCAAATATGGATTGTAACAATCCTTTCCAATCTGTTACCCAGCTTAAAATTTTATGTACTCGGCACAGTAGTATTATTTGTGAAACGCATTGCCACAAAACTGCCCTGCTGACAGAAAGTCCTATATGCAAAATTTTTGTTTGGAGATGTTTAGCATTTTATAAAATTTAAAAAATACAGGTCATAGATATAAGATTTTAAAAATTTAAATTAAAGAGTTTTTTAGTTTTTTTCCTCTTGCTATGGTCATTATAGTGTAACTTCAAGACTTTTATTTTATTAATTAGGTATTTTGTTACATACGACAAATTCGTTTACTTATAACTATCGGTTTTGCTAAGCAAAGTAGTCGTATCTGCAAAAACTCAATCTGATTTTCAAGATTTATTGAATTGAAGTCCAATCATTGGACATTGGACTTTAACTGTTCACTTTAGTTAGGTCAAGTTCCTACTGAAGACGGCATCTGAGTTGCCGAAATACGTAGTTAGATGTTCTAAACATTATGGTGGAACGTTTTTCAAAAGTTTATTTACTTAAAACCTCGGCTCCAATCAATTCTATAAAAATCTCTATATTCTGTTACATTCTAACTAGATATCAGCGATAGTTGTTAAAGGATTAAGCTTAAAAAACGTTTCCGGTGTCACGAAAGCCGGCATCAATGAGTTTTACAATTTTTATTTTTAGTAGAACGTTGGATGCATATACACCAATACACACAAACCTACTAAGTACAATTGACGTATCTGCTTATATACGACATTATAGCCAAACTGTTCTGTAGATACGACCAGATACGATATTTAAACTTAGTAATCGAAGCTACTTTGTAGGTACAACCATTTTTCATGGCAAATTACGACCAATATATCATGCAGAAACGACATTTGAACTTTGTAAAAGATAGATAATATATATGTTAAAAGTATAGCACTAAATTTTGAAAATTGCCAAATTTGTAGATACGAGTTTTTGTCTTAGTAGGGCAGAATACTTCTAGCCAGTTAACCTCTTAGAAACGTGCTTCGAATAATCCGAACATCGAATAGTTTTTAGTTTAATCGGATAAATGTATTAACTAATTAATTAAACTATTCGTTAATCGAATATCGAGTAGTTGGGTTTTCCAGTCCCATTTCCTATTCGCTTAATACCAATTGCCTACAAATCTAGATTGCACTGTACAAAATTTTGTTTGGGTTGTCTTTCATATTTAGGATGCGATTTTCGATTTCAATAATCGGATTTCGGTTCTCAATCTTACAAACGTAAATTGATTGCCCATTGTGATAATCGGTTTTAGATTTTTACACCTTGAGTTTTTGTAGAACCCAGATTTGGTTCTTAAACATTTCCAATTCTTGTTAGTACTATTAATTATGTAGCTGATATTGATTGGCAACTAGTAGATAGAGTTGGACAGTTTGACGACCACCCCCCACTCCTGACCTTGATTTCAAGGTCAAGGCCATTTGTTTCCCCTCACTCGACCTTCGATTCAAGGTCATCAGATTCCCCTCACTGGATCTTGAGTCCAAGGTCACCACCTCTCAGAAAACCTTGAGTAACTGATCAAGGCCGGCCAGCACCCCCCTAAACCTTGAATGTGTAAGGTCAATTCAATCAGAACGAATCAAAATCTTATAAGTTTTTATTGTACAAAAAATTACATGATAATTGCAAATACATAAAATACAAGTTTTACATAATAATTCGAAACATGCACTATACAAGTCTTAGCAAATGCGGATTTTCCTGCAGGTATTTACGCCTTGAACCTTGGTTGTTATAAAATCTGGAATTGGAACTAATTCTCCGTCTCCTTTACCGAGAAATTCGGTTGTTTTAAAATCTGCAGTAA
>JABXWE010015046.1:0-14508 GCA_014611495.1 Limonius californicus | reverse complement strand
TTTATTCCACGCACTAACCTCTTTCTTAAAAATTAAGCACATAAAACAAAACAGTTTATTTGTTACTGAACATCCGCACATACAATCTTTCGTCTTTGAAACCAAACGCGCGATTGTGCGAAAACACAAAACACTGCGGTCGAAATTCAAACGTTGACTTTAAATGGGGAACAATCTGCTCGGTGTCCCATTCGCGTATACCGCGTATAGCGAAGATAACCGACAGGCAACCGAATCACCTCTACATGGGGAACAAATCAGAGCGTTCCCCGGAACATAGTTTTGAGCGTGTTAGCCGCGTCTTTGGTGCGGAAGGAAAATTTGATACCATCGTTAAAATAATGAAATTAAAATAATGCACTGAATTACATGCGAATTTCTTTCTGTGTTTATCATGGTGGTTGGGTGGGCACGTGCCCTTGTGCCCTTTAGTACAAGCCGCCACTGATTTCAACATCGACCCGCACTTATTGGAAAACCCTTTAGATATAACATTCGTGTCCCCATCAATCACAAATTCTTTAAACCGAACAGCATTGTTTCATGACTACTCTGTATAATAATAGGTAAATTTAATTATCACCACTTCTTTCGTGTTAAGCTGCAACGCGCAGTTGATAAAAGTTACTTAAAATTTCACTTGATATAGTCGTGCTCGTGACAATTGATAATTGAATTAAAGTATACCCGCATAAGTTTCACATATTAAATTTACATTGTAGTACGGGTGGCCATAAATATCTATGATCTTGGTAGCCATGGAATTAGCTACTTATAAATGTTGGTTAGCACTAAGTATCGTATATTTCAATTACAATAATTATCTAGTATGTAACTATACAGGGGTTTTCAACGAAAAGTAGCCACCTTCAGTATCTTTCAAATCAAATTTTTTGGTTGAAAATCGCCAAGACATGTCAACAAAGACAGCAAAAGGGGACATCTTTTTAGCTAAAATTCGGACGTCTGTCATCAACCCCTTAGCCGTCACAGCCACCCCCTCTAAAATTTTAAATAGCACCATACCACGTGTCGCACATCGTTGGAAAGGTAATTTCATAAGGAATTCATTCTACTATTTATTTTTTTTTATTCGCCTGAAATTGGGACACAAAAAAATTAAACACTATATTTTGTTTATTTCGGTTAAGCTGCTGAATATAGCAGTACCTAGATGCTTTTGTTTCATCTTTTGTTTTTTCATCTGGCAGTCAACATTCAGTTCATTTTGAATATTATAAAAGTATCAACATGGTTTACACCACTGCCGAAAGAATCTAGATTGTGCGTTTTTATTTCAAAAATAACAACTGCGCTCGCTGAGCGGCAGCGCGTGCTTTCAATGAAATTCATCCCGAAAAATTCCTTTGCCGTCAGTATGTTATAAAGTTGATGCAAAAATTCATGGAGACTGGCTCAGTGACAAACAGAAAACATCAACCAGAAAGACCAATTATTAATGAACATGTTGAAGTTGCTGTTTTGGGACACGTTGCAATGGATAACAATCAATCTTTAAATCAACTTTCCCAGGCATCGGGGGTTTCAACAAGCAGTGTATGAAGAATTTTAAAAAAGCACAAATTTCACCCATCCCACAGTATAAAACTTGTTCAAGAATTAAACAAAGGCGACAATGATGGAGGACTACCGTTTTGCGAAATTATGTCTAATAATCTATTGAACAACGTGAACTTGTTGTACAATATCTGTTTCAGCGATGAGTGTACGTTTTTTTTTGAACGGGGAAGTCAACAGGCATAATTGTAGGTATTGGTCAGACACGAATCCGCATTTGCTTAGGGAAACCCATACCCAATATCCACAGAAACTTAATGTTTGGGCAGGTATTCTAGGAAACCACATCGTTGGCCCGTTTTTTATCGACGGTAATTTGAATGGCGCTATTTACCTTGAGCTTCTTGACACCACTGTTGATCCGCCTATAACAGAACTACTGGAAAATGACGAAAATTTGCTTGAAAATGAACTAGTTTTCCAGCAAGATGGTGCACCTCCTCACTATGTGGTTCTCGTTCGAGAATTTTTGAATAATCGGTTTCCTGGACGATGGATTGGAAGACGTGGTCCCATCGAATGGCCGGCTAGATCACCCGATCTGTCTCAGTTGGATTATTTTTATGGGGGTATTTGAAATGGAAAGTATATGCAACACAGCCGGCCAACATCGAAGATCTTAGGCAGAGAATAACAGAAGAATGTCGACAATTGACACCGCAAGTTCTTGCAAATGTTCGTTCGCTCTTTCAAAATCGTCTGTATTATTGTATGGAAGTTAATGGAAGTCACTTTGGACAATTACTTTAACGGTAATCGCTCCATTCAGCAGCTTAACCGAAATAAACAAAATATAGTTTTTAATTTTTTTATGTCTCAATTTCAGGCGAATAAAAAAAATAAATAGTAGAATGAATTTCTTATAAAATTACCTTTCCAACGATGTGCAACACATGGTAAGGTGCCATTTAAAATTTTGGAGGGGGTGGCTGTGACGGCTAAGGGGTTGATGACAGACGTCCGGATTTTAGGTAAAAAGATGTCCCCTTCGCTGTCTTTGTTGACATGTCTTGGCGATTTTCAATTAAAAAATTGCTTTAAAAGATACTGAGGGTGGCTACTTTTCGTTGAAAAACCCTATATAATCTGTGGTATGCAATGTAAAATGCAAGGTAATTTTAGGTTTTTATTTTTTTCTACAAACGTCAGTAAAAGTTGAACTTTTAACGCATGCTGTCTGTGTCTAAAATGTGATTGTATGGCACTGGTGCTAAAAGTAAATTACGTGATTTACTATTAACACTGGTGCGATATTATAAAAAAATTAAGAAATTTTAAATCAAAGGAATATTTATTTACTTAATTAATGGCACAGTTAGAGAAACTGCAGTTAGAATAAGTAATCTGAGGTGGATAGTGTTTTACTTGCAAACAAAAAATTTTCTTCGGTGCTGTCACGAGATTTTAAGTTGCTTGTCAACAAACGATCGAATTTTCATTACCTTAGCAACAATAAACTTCATGAATAATTGGGTTTCCAAACGATATTTTATAAATTTAATAACGTAAGAAATGCATTGATTTGTACTTTTAATGGTGTTTGTAGAAAAAATAGTGTATGATATGCGTGCTAAAAGCGATTTTATTTTGTTCGAAGGGAACTTCCCTTCTCACAAAATAAAATGTCACTTTTAGCACTTATATCATAAATAACTATTTTAGGTATTTAGGTAACAAATGTTGAAAATGATGACCATTTTCTGCAATGCAAAGCTGAAAGCACCTCTTTTTGCTTTCAAATATATTCTGCAACATTTGTTGATCAATATTATTGCAACAGTCGACGATGGCTTCCCTCAGCTCCTCTAGATTGTTAATTTGCCTTTTAAAAACGGTATCTTTAATGTACGCGAAAATTGAAAAATCACAGGGCGTAAGATCATGTGAACGTGCTGGGAAAGGATGATCTGTGAATCTACTTAATAATTCTATTGCCAAACGTTTGCCTTATAAACTCCAAATTTTCTCTCGTATGCGCCGTTGCGCCATCGTGTTGGAAATAGCCGTAATTTTTTTCATGGCCATCAAGTTTGTCAAAGAAACTTGCTAAAATTTCTTCCCGGTAGCGTCGTTAATTAATTGTGTTATTAAAAAATATAGGCCTAATCAGTCGTCTTCTGGATATAGCTAGCCAAATACCAAGTTTTTCAGGATGAAGCAGTGTTTCCACATACTGGTGCGGGTTCTCGGCACTCCAAAACAGAAAATTTTGAGAATTTACATATCCAGATAAGGTACACCAGGCTTCGTCGCTGAAAAAGGTTCTATCCAGTAACTGATCATTAAATGTTGGCTGGAACCATTGACAATAATTTAGACGTGTTGCAAAATCCTGAACATGTAATTGCTGAAATACAGAAATTTTATACGGATGTAATTTTAATTTAGATTTTAATATCTTCTGGCAAGTAGTTCTAGGTACTTCTGCTTCAGCTGACAATTTTCGTGTCGAAATGCGGGGGTTTTCAGTAATTCTTTCCTGAATGTCAGCCACAATTTCTTGGTTAATTTGGGGCCTACCTGAACCTTTTCTTTTTGTAACGCTACCCGATTGTCGAAAACGTGCAAGTCCTATTAATTTTCTGTCGCAGAACATGGTCATCATGGTGGTAGGGAAACTGGGCTCTAAATTCTTCAACACATGCTTTCATGGAATATACCCACTTATTATCATTATTGACACCATTACTAAAATACGACTCGATTATAAAAATATCGTGTTCTAACTCCATTATTTATTGCAATCTGTCATAATTTTGATTGATAGGAATCTCAGTTTAGTTTAGTCGGATTCATCACTTTTAATAAGTGATGTTGATTCCAAAGGTAACGTGATAACAGATATTTATGGCCACGCGGTATAACTTGTGTAAATATCAAATAAATACCAAAAAGGAGAACATTTATTCAAACAGATTTCTGCTTACATAATTGGTTATTCACTTCCTGACAAAAAATAAAAAACTCATGGTTTCGAGTTTTTGCTTAATGTTAAAGTTTAGAATTGTTTCTTTTTCATTAGTTTTATAATATAAAATCTAGAAAAATTTAACAGTACACTAATGTTTCGCATTTTTAGTCATCTACTAAGGTATTATAATGATAATAGTTAACAGGATCTTAAACCGGCAAGGGAATTCAAAATCATGCGTAAGCATGGCAAGCCATTACATTCATTTACCTGGTCTTTCCCGGGTTCAGTACTGTCTCTTTGAACGTTCGAAAGCGAACTAGAGTCAATCTAAAAGGTAATGTGTATAGAGTACGGCAAAATAAATTGTTTACAGAGTCTTGGGGTTATTCTGATTTTTTTAAGGAGATAAATCTGGACACTGGAGTTGTATGCATTTTGTTCGTAAAGCATCGTACTTCGTAATATGTAAAAATTTTTTATAATTAATTTTTATTACTGTTTCAATTACATTTTTTATTAGGTACAACCTTGCATATACTATCTACTAGTTAAAATTTATGTGTAGATGCGTTGCATATTAACGTAGATATGGTAACAATAAGAAACGTTAATTTTACCTTGCTTTGAGCTACTTTAGTTGCTCCTTAAGCAAAAATATAAGGCGCCCAGTAATATATTTGAGGGGGGGATTTGCAGTTTTAATTTTTCCACTGTCAATATTTGTGTTTATTTAAATGAATTTAATGTATTCATTTAAAAGAAATTAGTACTAGTTCTCAAAACTGAACTTGTGGTATGTTACAAGTCATACTGACAATAATTTAAATTACTTCCCTTCATTAAAGACCCGCTTGTGTCATTTTTGCTTAATGAAAAATTGTAATAATAACAATAGACAATTTCAACAGGTATTTATTTTGATTTTTGTTTTATAGGTAATTCCACATGCAAAATGTCATTTGTAGTTAGGGTAAAAGCACACTGGATCTTGATGTAGGACTTGGCTCAAATGTTTACTTTATTAAATGCTTTTGAAAATAAAAATAATACCTGTAAAATCGTCTATTATTATTATTAAAATATAAGTATGAATTTCAACGAAGTAAGGCAGCAAATAATTAAATATGAAAACATGTAATTCTTCATTGGAGTTGTAAGTGTACATAGGGATTACAAATACTATACAATTCTGCTAATACACTAATAACAAAAAAAGAACTGTCAATTATCTTGATTTTAACCGTTGCTGTCCCAGAAGTACTTATATGTACCATTAAACGTTTTAACAGCAAAATGCAAAACATATAAAAAAACAGGAAAAAAATCGATTTATATACTTTTCTTGTGTAAAATACAATAAATATTATGTATTTATTTTAATTTTATGTAAATTTTGATATTTTCACACACCGGTACTTGACAGTACCCTTGACAGTTACAGTTTCAAAATTTTTATTTATTGAAAGAATAGTTACATTCTGTACATATTACATTACATTTCATTATTTCACTTGCTCTCATCATGGTTAATTCCGTGATACAAAGAAAAACAGTTTTTTCTGTCATTCATACACAGAAAAGTGCCGCATGTTGAACATGTAGAAAAAGGCTTAGATTGAATACCCTGGGAACTGCAAAGCTCACATCTTCCTCTTCTTTCTACAAACTTTGGCCAATGGTTACCAAGATTTCCAAGTCTGATGCTACTTGGAACGCTGTAGTCGTACCGTCTCTTTTTAAGTGGAGGTCCTCTTGATGTTCTTGCTTGCTGTTTCTTATTCTTATATATTAAACCAATAGTTAGTTCTTGTCGGAAATTCAACAGGTTGGTTGAAAGTTCGTCATTAACTATAGCTTTGTATACAACATGCATTTATAAAGGCAATTTCTAGGCAACCCCAAAAAATCCTGTGCCACCACTTTTTCGATCTTCTATCGATGCCATAGTAAGAACGTAGCTGGTCATGATAATCAACACCACCCATAGATGCGTTATAATCTGTTATTATGGCAGGGGCGGGCACTTCTATAGTTTTTCCATTTTTTTGTTTTCTTCGTACTCGAGTCTCTTCAGTTCCATGAAAGTTCGAAGCTAGGATGACAAATTTGTTGTCTTTCCATTTAAAATAGGTAATACCGGTATTAGAAACACGGTAATCATAATCTCCACGTTTCATGTTCTTGTCGGCAGTCAGATTTGGTGGATTTACTTTTCTGTGGGTTCTAATAGTGCCACATGCTAAGGTTTTTTCTACTTTTAGCTTCTCTAGAAGCCTGACAGTTGTGTAGAAATTGTCAAAATAAACAATTTTAGTTTTTCCCCACTCGTCTTCTGTTAAATTCAGCACAACGGTCTCACTCATTTGGTAATCCTTGAACTTTTCTTCCAGCTGGGAATTTTTTCTTCATATCTGAAAGGCACCATAACTAATATCTGCGCTTTATGGGCTTCATAGGGTATTTTATTGTATCTTACTGTATTGTATATTATTGTATTTCTCATCCAAGTGCTGTGTAGCTTCTCATTCGAAATATATATATAGGGTTATATTGTTTTATTGTACTGCGACCTTTAAATTTAACCATAGATTCATCGACAGCTAATCTTCTGCTTCCAACGTATAAATTTGAAAATTGTTTGTTGAGGGTTTCAAGAAACGGTCTTACTTTGAAAAGTTTATCAGTGTTGTTAGCGGATATTTGTGTATTGTCGTTTACATGGATATTCGATAGAATGTCACGAAATCTATTTCTAGACATATTTTTGGGAACAATTGGCACAGCTAGATCTTCTGCAGTCGACCAGTAATTTTGAACTTTGGGTAACACATGATAACCCATTAGAAAATTAATTCCAAAAAAACAGACACTTCTCTCTAGTCAATTTACGATTTTTACCTTTCTGAGTAGCATAGGGATTTGTTTGAAAAATAATGTCCTCTACACTATCGCCTAAGATTTTTATAAAAAAATCTGTTGGTGTTTGGCATGCTGAAAAATCTCCTGTTATCAAATTCTCTTCAATATTGTAATCCGGAATCGAAGTCGCCCCCTCTTTCTTTATCCACTTTCGCTCAGGTTCAAAGTTTTCTTCTGCAGGTTCCAGAACCTCTTTTTCAGCAGCTTCTTGTTCATTTTCGGACTGGACTATCTCACCAATTATTGCAAAGGATTCCGAGTTTGCCTCATCGTAATCTTCTTCTATATCAGTATCTTGACTGTTATCAATAGATAAATATATATATGTTACAGTCAAAGCCCGTTTTTCGTTAGAACTAGTTTTCTCTAGTTAAAACTAGTTTTTACTAAATGCTTTTGTTAAAACTAGAATTAACTAATGCTCAAAATGAATATTAGTGAAAACTAGTTCTTACTAGACAAAACGCGTTTTTCCAAAGCGAGTCAGTTAAAACTGTTCCGACCGAGATTAAAGCCCCTACACACGATCCAATCTGCAGGACCCGATCTGCAGGGTGGTTAGGTGGGAGCAAATCGGGAGCTACTCTACACACGATCCAACCTTGCAGTACGTATTCTTCCGCTAGCGAGGAATAATATCATGACTGCTTCATTTTCAAAGCGACAAAAGCTTGGCGTTGCAATAACCTTATTACTAAACAATGACACACCAGTGCAGCAACGAAAATATTGGGCTAAAAAATGGTTTCTACAAAGAAAAAAGTTGAGCCATACAAATATCGTGAAGGAACTAGATCCAATCGATTTTAGAAACTTCCTCCGAATGGATAATGACACATTTAATGAACTGCTCTACATGGTGACACCTTTAATACAAAAACAAGACACCATAATGCGAGAAAGTGTGAGTGCACAGGAGCGATTAATCGTGACTTTAAGATTTTTGGTAACCGGAGCAAGTTATGAAGATTTAAAATTTACTGCAGCTGTGTCACCACAGCTTTTATCTCAAATAATTCCAGAAACATGTTGGGCTATTTACAATAGTTTGAAAAAATACATAAAGGTAAGTAACTAAGTAAGATTTTTTATTTATTCAATATTTTATTCATTAAATTACAGATGAGAGTAAAAAATATATCGTCACCCTAATTAGCAAACCTCGTAACTCCAAAATGGCAAAATTTTCAGGAGACAAATAAAACTTCCTCAATAGTTTTATTACAGCAACTTCTTTTGCATATTTAGATATTTTTGTATAATAGGAAGTTACTTTTATGATTTTTGAAACTTTTTTATGTTTTGCACTTACTAATTTATTATAATGGAGTTACGAGGTTTGTTCTGATTTGTTCCAAAGAAATCTGGAGTTACGAGGTTAAAAATAAAGGAGTTGAAATTACCAGAAATAAAAAACACTGCGACAATAAACAAATTTTTATTTATTTTAAATGGCACAAATGGGAACTTAAAAATTAAAAGACTTAAAGTAAGGTTAACTTATCAAAATACATTAACAAACGCAATTTTAAAGGTGATGTAGGTTGTCGTAGAATGCATGATAATCGGACAGCATGGTGGTTTTTAATGCTTGCAAATGTTCGAATTTTTCTTTTTTAATTTTTAGCTTTGCATCGTAGAGTGGTGGTACGTTATTTAGTGGTATACCCAAGGGTATTTTTTTATTGCCTCTGATAGGAAGAAGCTGCCAGTCCTCAGTATGTCTAAGCTTAAACTGAATCGTTCCACTTGGATTGTAACGTAGTGCACGAAGGTCGGTCACAGTGGGATCCCCTGATTTCTTTCCTGGTCTAATAGATGGTACATACTGTATGCTGCTAAAGTTTCGGAAAAAACTGTGCTCTAAATATTTTCCTTGGTATGGTTCTGGCCTTTTTCGAGCTTCTTTAACAACATCCATGTAGTCGGCTGGCACATTTATTACTTTATTTTTTAATTGCCTTTCTATGCAGGAGTGAACGGAATCAGCTTCCATTTGTGTGTGACCACGCTCTAGATATTTTTGGACGATAAAGACTTTATGATACACAGCAAAATTGAGCAAAGCACTGGAGAGAATAGCATTACGATTTTGTCCCGTACACCCATCACTGTAAAAAATTAACTCTTCTCCAGGTTCTAGATGTGGTAACTGGCCTTCTAAAAATGAGCAAATTATTGTAGAAATTTCATTTGCACCAACCATCCCTTCAATTTCACTCCACACGAAACAATATCCAGCACGCGTTTTAATGTCGTAGATCGTAAAATTATGTACGGCAAGTTTGGTTTTATAATACATACTTGATACATTAGATTTAGGACACAGAAGTACCGCTTGTAAGTCCATTGTGTATACTTTGCTGCTATTAGTATCCTTATCCCTTTCTTTCTCTTCTCTGGCTTCTTTCTTTTTTGCTTGGTGTAACGTATACTCTTCTTCCGATGCATTGTTGACATTTTTTGCTGCACACAAATCACATTCGTCCTTTTTTCTTCTAAAAAGGCTCAGATTCATGTCATTAAAATAATGATCAAAATATGTGATTGAAAATGGCTCAATATTTTTCTGGTAACACCAATCCTTGCTATAGAGTTCATAGAGATCTTGCTTAGATTTCCATTCTGGTTCAAGATATAACTTCTGAGATGTTGATCTGCAATAATGTGACTCCATTTTTGGCAGAGCTTCAAAGAATAGTTTCAGGCAATCTATTCTACTTGCATCCAATCTCCTCCAAGATACTATTTTCTCTTGACTTTTAGCTTCAATTTCCTTGACTGTCTCGTTTTCTTCATCTTCACCTTCTTCAGCAGTTGTGTGGAAATTTTCTGTCTCCTCTTGTTTCCTTCCAATTTTCCAGGAACGTGCAGTCCATTCGCCTATACCCAGTGAATTAAGAAACATTTTCTTACATACTTTAACAGGTTCCTTGTTTTTCCTTAAATAGTAACTAAAACTATTCACCCTTCGAGATTTCTCATCCTCTTTTCGATCTCTATGTCTGTGAGTTTCAGATGATCTTATATTTAGCTGCACAAAGAGTTTCTTTTCGCTCCAGCTTAGTTTCCAAAAATTATCAAATGCCAATTTTCTCTCCTCTTCAGAAAATAGATAACATGTTAAACTAGGCTTTTTTGTTGAATTTTGATTTTTCGTAGATATTTTGCAAGAACATCTTTCTTTCAGCACTCTTTGTTGCTTTGGAATATTGTATTCCCATTTGCTATTATTTACATACTTTTTTCCCTCGTACGCATCGCCCTGCTCTCTCCTTTTTTTATTCTGCTCCCTTCGCCAGTTACTTTCTTGGACATGTCTTCTTTTTAGTCGTTTTCTTCTCAAAGGCGGTATGTTTTCAGCACGTTCTACTTCTTCTTCTTCGTTTCCCTGATTTTCGGTAGGTTTATAATCTGGATCTTCACGTTGTGATGTCTCGATAGTATTTTCCTCAATAATATCAACAGTTTCGCTACCAGTACATTCGATTACATCTTCAACTTCAGAAATATTTTCGATTTCGGTACAATTCTCTACGATAATAATATTATTTTCTACCTCAACTGTAGTACACTCCACATTACTAGGTCCTGGCGCATCCAGAAAAATTGGAGGGTTTTGGAGAGCCATTTCCAAAATTTTTTGTGCACGGGACATCATCTGCAAAAACAGGCCAAAAAAGTTTGATATTTGGGACGCTTGAAAATTTTTAAACATGAAAAAAAAATAAGAGACGAAAAAAATTAAAACGATGTTGACTTAGATTTATAATACCGATACCATGCACCTGTACGTACCTTGTTAGGAGTATAATTATGGTTCTCCGTTAGCTATTTTATAGTAGCAAAAAATTGAACAATCCTGGTTTTTGTTGGTATTTATAGTTTTGTTTTAACAAGCTGCACAAACTCTAACACAAAACAGGACTAAGCCGTGTGTCACTTCACATAACCTCACTTTTCGTCATTGAGATACGAGGTTTTCCCTATCATGGAATGTTATGGAGTTACGAGGCTATCCTTTAGCACATAACGTTATGGAGATACGAGGTTTTCCTTCGTCACAGAATGTTATGGAGTTGTGAGTTTTTCTTTTAGAGCTATCTTGACCTTGTAAACTATAGTGGAGTTACGAGATTTACTCACAAGGTAGATTTTTAAGTGTACTAATAGATGGTGCCGAAATCTAAATTTTGGATGAAAATGGAGTTACGAGGTTTGCTAATTAGGGTGACGATATATAAACCTCTAAACAAATTAGATGTATTTTTATTTATTGATATCTTCGATTCTGAAATGTAACATATTCGTCTAGGCCAGAAGCATTTAATGTGGTGGTTGGCAGTTTTACGTTGGAGATCACATTAAGGGAGGTGGAGGGGATGGTATGAGTTAGTGGAGGAGAGAGAGTATTGCGATTGACGTATGACTGTGAAGGTGTTTGATGTGATTGGTAGTATACATCTTCTTGTGAAACACTAGAACCTGCAAATGATTGCTGCGACATGGAAGGAGATGGCATGGGATATGGAGGTGTTGGTGTAGTACCAGAGCTTCTAGAGGATAAATACATAGGCTGTAAGGCGCGTATGGATATGGAAGACTCTTCAGTTAATCTTCCTAATTTGGCATAAAATATTGCATCGGAAATTAGTTTTTGGAGTATAACTTGTTGTCGTTGGTCGATATCCTTCATCTGCAGCCCTATAGATTTTCCATAAATCTCCCACTCTGCTTCTGGACTGTTCAATAATTTGCTTGCCATTTCATATAAATCCTTCTGTTTTTTAACGAGATTGGTCCGCTGTTTTTTGGCGGGTGGAAGCTGCGGTGTAGGTGTTGTTTGTTGTGTGTTCTCCTGAAAAATATTGAACATAATTACGTGTTTCAGATGCCTGCAACTGAAGCTGAATGGCAAGCAACAGCAAAGAAATTTGAAGAGAAGTGGAATTTTAGTAACTGTATTGGCGCTATGGATGGGAAGCACGTTGCAATACAAAAACCACCTGGCAGTGGATCATCATACTTTAACTATAAACATTTTTTTAGTACTGTCTTATTTGCGGTCGTAAACGCTAACTACGAATTTCTATACGTCCATACTGGTACTAATGGAAGTGTGTCAGATGGAGCTATTTTACAGCATACAAAATTTTATGAAAAGTTAGTGAAAGGCAAACTAAACTTGCCACAATCGTGCTCGTTGCCTGACACAGGCACTTTTGTACCGTATGTTTTTGTAGGAGACAGTGCATTTGCAATCAACAAGCACCTTATGAAACCATTTCCATTTAAAAACATATCCCACGACAAACGAATATTTAATTATAGGCTATCACGTGCAAGAAGAGTAGTAGAAAATGTATTTGGCATATTATCAGCACGGTTTCGAGTTTTTCGACAAAGCATATGCGTGAATATAGCTAATGTTGATCCTATCGTATTAGCGTGTTGTGCATTACATAATTTTTTAAGAAATAAATCATCTTTGTACATAACAGATAATTCTGTAGATAGTGAAGATATTGATAATTTAACTTTTCGACAAGGTGACTGGCGTCAAACAGATGGTTTATTAATACCGCTTCAACATTTAAATACAAGGCAACGAAACGAGGAAGGAAATAATGTGCGAAATATTTTAACTAATTACTTCAATGGAGAAGGAGCAGTTTCTTTTCAAGAGAATATGATGCGAGTTGTAACATAATATTGTAATGATAATAAATTTTCAATAAATATATATTTTTTTATTGTTACTCACCTCATCAGAATTCTCCATAGTATCTGTGCCCCTACGGCTCTGTTCATTTTTCTCATCTAAAAAAGTTAATAACTCATAGTACCAGAGTGTAGGTACGTAAATGTTATCAGTACCGGTACCAGTTCCCATTGAAGCTTTAACCTGAAATTGCAAATAATATAATAGACATTTAAAAACCTCAGTCATAAGTACAACTTACCTTTTTTAACTCTCTCTTGTACGACGTTCGCATATTATCCAATTTCTTTTTTAAAATGGAAATGGTTGCTCCCTCATCGAAGAGCTTATATTTATCCATGAGGAGTTCATAGGCTTGATTGCGCGTATCTTTATTCATATAGTTTGTATGGGAAATGTCCCATAGACAGGGCATATCCCTGTATAAATCAAAAATTTCCCTCCACACTTCCTTTTCCTTTTCCATCTTTTTGAAAGTTTTATTATAACTCGTAACTTATAACGCGTAAAACTTCACACGTGATATAATTCACAGGTACAACTGACAACGCAATCTGGAAATCGGCCCGACCGCCCTACAGACGATACAATTTGCAGGGTGGTAGAGTGGGGAGTCGGCAGATTGTGTGGTTGCGACCTGCCAACTGTCCGACTTCAAATTGGAGTCCCGACATGCCTACACACTACCCAATCTGCAGGATTCCTGCAAATCGGGTCCTGCAGATTGGATCGTGTGTAGGGGCTTTTAAAGTTCATCGTACCTTATTCTGATTGGTCGCGAGACGCCGCCTGATTCGACAAGTGCGGGGGAGGGGAATCCCTTTCCGAGCGCCGTCCGCGCGCTGTACGCTCGCTCCGTTCATTCCCGCTTTGTTTTTATTCTGATAAACACGTATAGATTGATTCGAGCGCAATTGTCATGGCAAACTTAAATGAGGGAACGCGATGGAAAGAGGAGTTTTTAAACAGGTTATTAGCGATTCGCGATCACGAAAAAAAGAGGATCACTTTTATATTATGACAAAAGAAACCTATGACAATTTAGTGGACGAAATTGAAGAAGCACAATTAGCTGTTCAGAAATCTCAAAAACAGAGAAGGAGACTGAAGCGATTTAAGGTAATTAATATTTGTGGAATACGAAAATTAGTGACAAGACAGGAGCCCATGAAATACTACTTGTATGTAGATGAAATTTTTGATATAATTGAAGCAGCTCATGTGGCCGTTGGTCATGGTGGTCAGGATAGACTTAAAAATGAAACTTCACAAAAATATGCGAACATAACTTTTGAAATGATACATATTTTTCTCTCTATGTGCGAAACATGTCATCGTAAAAAGAGTATGATGAAAAAAGGACTTGTTTCAAAAC